>CM056489.1:1817614-1981094 GCA_029783415.1 Anisodus acutangulus | reverse complement strand
GGGCAGAGCCGTTAAAGTATTCCGTTATGTTCTATTTGTTGGTTTCTACGACCTGAGAACTGAATGATGGTATCTTTCTTCTGTATAAAGCTTATTGCCTTTAAAACTGACATGTTTGCTTGTCTAGGTTGCAAAGGAGCGGTTAAACCAAGTTATCACTGATGCTGGAGAGAAAGATCTTTCTAACTTATGTTCAGAACCTCTGCAAATTGAGACTGTGCTCAACTGTAAGTTTGATGTCAGCTACATTAAACTTGTTATTCTTTTTCATCCTAAAAGAGAAGGATATTTAATCTCCAAATTTATTATCAACTGATACAACATAGGACTAGCAAGATTGCAATTCACTATGAACAGTTAGATCTATAACTTTCTGTTTTGCTCCTGGCCTAGTTAGATTTTTGCTTTATTTATAGTCCCATAATCAAGTAATTACTTTCTGTTGTTTGGAGTTAAAAATAATTTTCTGTCTGGATGTGTGGGATTCTGTTGGACTAATTCCCTTATGATGTGGAATGAAGCTTCTCAAAACGAGTTCCTACCGTCATGGTTCCAATATTTCAACAAGGAGCTAGTACGTACGGTCTCCTTTTCAGAGCATGAAGCTTTTGACCATCCTGTGACATGTAAGCTGCCTTTTTTCTATTCTGACACTTTTTGAGTCGCTTTCCCACTGTACTCCCTGTTTTTTTTACTTCTTTTTTCCTTTTCAGAAATGAGGTTCCATCTTACTTTTCTGAATTTCTGCTTCTGGCTTACAATGCTCCTACCTCTGTTGTGATAACAATATAGGTCTTTTGGCTGTTTCTTCACGGGATGAAGATCCTATCAACAAATTTGTTGACCTATTTAACATCAATCAGTTGCCTTCCCTATTCAATGATGGTGCGATGGATCGAAAAATTCTAAAGCATTTTGTATTGGTACACGATGGTGAGGAAGTTTCATTAGAAAGGTTTGATGCTCTTTCCTTCATTCTGAATTTGTGCATGGTGTAATCTAACACGGTTATTTATAACATTGAAATTGTTAACATCACAATCACAAATCATGAGGAGTGGAAGTTGAAGTACTTTAGTAATGCCAAATACTTTGATCTGCAAAAGTTTTTGAAATAATGCCTTTGTGAAGAAAACGATACATGTTTCTAGAAAGACGAGAAAGTAATTGAAAATGAGTTCTACTTTTATGTACTTACAGGAAAATATTTCACAAATTGTTAGCAGTCAAAAAAATCTAGATTCCTAAAGGAACCCAGGAAATCAACTCATAATTCTGGAATTAATTACAAATTGGGCAAACTTTCTTTTGGGTTTGTCCTTCTTTTAAACATCCATTTAAGCATGTTATGAACCTCAAAGTCTTCTTTCCAAGCTCCTTTAAAGCACTCCAAGCTTTTGATGGTTGGAAGAATGCTCCAAAGTCCATAATGGCCATCTTGGGGTGCTAGCAAGAATGCAGATAAAGTAAATTACGTGTTGGCTTCCATCACAATCATGGAATAAGTAAAATAGTTAAGGAGAGAACGTGAAAGCATCAAAAGGATATCCATTAACATCTCAATTCTAATGAAGACTTAAGAGAAAGTAGCAGAACTCTGTTGGAGATGTCCTCTTTCTCCTTCCCTTTGCCTTCAGTTCCTTTCCAGAAAATCATGTTTCCAAACCCTTCTAGGAGCTCCTTTTTCTGTTTTAACATGGGACATATAAGGGCTAGTTTGTAAACCTAGGAAATGCGGATCAGCACCTAGGCACTGTTGTTAGAGCACACACGTATTGACCAACAGCCACAACATAATGCCTGCTGCCCAGAACCAGGCTCTGGGCTTGTGGAGCCTAGCGGTTGGTGAACTTTAGAAGCAAAATTTCCTGGTCTGCAGCACTAAGTACGGGCCAATCTTCTTTTTCTGCTTTTCAGCAGCTCAGTGTTGCTTAGATGGCATCTAGGCACTGTTCATCAGTCGTTTCTTTTCCTAGATATTCTAAGTGGTATCTCCTTGCTTGAATAACCTTCAAACACAATAAGGAGCCTTGTCAATGCTCAATCAGAACATAGAATTCATCGCTTAACAAGTCCCAAAGCCGCACAAAGTCACGTTGATGTGAACTACGTGCAGTTTCATGAAGGATTCCACATTTAACTTATTCTTGGGATGAATATGCCGAGCATACTATTAAAAGGCGCACACAACTCAAGAGGAGTAGTATGTTAGTATTTTCCTACTTCCGTAGGCCTATCAATAGTCTTTTTTCCCAATCCATCTCAAACTATCAAATCTGTTTCTAGACTTATGGTTTAATCTTGTTGTGGTGGTTATTGGGTTGCAAAAAGATGAGCTCAATTTTGCATGATGTGGGCTGTTAATGATGCTCTGTATTTTCTACAGAGCAACCAAAACCTTGGCAGAGATGAGGAGCACTTTTGGGGCTAATTGTTGCCATTTGCTGTGTATTAACTCCTCTAAGGATGGGTCAAAAGAACATGAAAACCTATGGTCTGCTTATGTAAGAGAATCTTCCGAAGCTTATCTTTTTCACATCGTATCTATTGTCTTTGTTATCTTTGTTTATTAGATGAAGTAAAGAAAATTTATTTTCTTGTGTCTCGCAGAAAACAGATATTTCACATGGCCAGCAGCTACGTTGCTTCCTTAGCTCAGATGACTTGGATGAGGTATTTGTTCCTGAACTTGGAGGTACTTTCTTAGGATAGCCGGTCATCGACATCTTTCTCCTTGATATAAGTAATTACTTACACGTTTGTTGAATTGAGCAGATGAAAAAATTCGTACAAGATCTATCTTCTAAACATATCATTCCTCATATGGAGCAAAAAATCCGTCTTCTTAATCAGCAGGTATCCCCCCCCCCCCCCCCAAAAAAAAAGCCTGATAACTTTATTTTATTTTCTGGAAGTTGATGATAACATGTATGTTGCTTCTGCGGTTTTTTTTCCTGACTTAGTGCTAAATTTCAGGTTTCTGCAACGAGAAAAGGTTTTAGAAACCAAATAAAAAACTTGTGGTGGAGAAAGGGGAAAGACGATGCACCAGAAAACCCAGCTGGTCCAACGTAATTCTGCAAGCTCATCTTTTGTCTAGTTTTTTACATGGTTGTGTTTTCATTTATCTTTTCATGACTAATCAGATTTTGTGATTGGTTTTCAAGGTATACTTTCAGCTCTATTGAATCACAAATAAGAGTTTTGGGTGATTATGCCTTCATGTTACATGATTATGAGCTTGCATTGTCTAACTATCGTCTACTTTCTACCGACTACAAGCTCGACAAAGCATGGAAACACTATGCTGGTGTTCAGGTAGTTCTTGACATTATGTATTGGCTTCCGTTGTTACTAGCAGTGAACTTGTTCTAAGCTAATTTTCTGGACATAACTTAATAAAGGACCTGCCTTTCTTAACCTGGGTTCCCAAGGTGCAGTTACTGGTCCATGTTGTTAGATGAGCAAAATAATGAATGTCCAGGAAACCTTGTTTCATCTTGTGTATTTTTGCCCAATTATGAATTTTTGTAAGTCCTCATGTCTATTTGGCCTAAGGAGTTATTCAATTGGCGAATGACATTCTTAAATCATAAATAGATGTTTCTGAAAATATGAAACACCTTGTGTCTTTATTGCACATCTTCACGGAATAGATTGGAAAATAGTAAGTGCTAGCCGGCTGTCTTCTTTTTGGGAGGAAATAAAGGAAATTGTTGCGATTGTCATATTTGGTACTGTTAGATCGATTGGGCTAATAGAATTCGCTATTTTTGGTTTACCTATTATTTCACATGTAATCATTCATGAATGTAGTTGCATATCCAATTTATTTTGGGATAAGACCTACTTATGGGTTAATGTGAAGGTGTATCAAACATTTTGAGAGAACTGGAGTGTTAAATTTTAACCTTGGACTAGAGCTAGAGCATGTTATTCGTGGGGAAGATCTTGGAATATCTTGGATTTCTATTTAGATGTATCTTAGTATTGATCCAAATACTGCATTTTCAGATATTCTTCCCAGGAGGGGAGATCCAATAAACATGATGAGTTGTTAAAAAATTAATTACTTGTTGACCCCTTTCTTTGGTTTCGATGCATATGGGGTGAATATGCATACATCTATAATCAACTGGAGTTGTAGAAGGGACATGAGTGTGGACTTCTGCTTAATGCTTTTCCTGGTTTTATAATCTTTCCATTGTGTTCTCACCTGCACAGCTGTACTATCAAATCCAAATTTTTTGATTACAAGCTTTTCTTGATGCATCTTGTCCTTCATTTTTTTCTACTCATATTGCAGGAAATGATGGGACTGACCTACTTCATGTTGGATCAGTCGAGAAAGGATGGTGAATATTGCATGGAGAATGCATTTACTACATATTTAGTATGTACGCATCCCTCTTCTGTGTCAGTTATTTGAACTTTACTCTAGTCTGTCACTTTTATTGCAGTTGTCTTTTAATTTCTTCACCAGTGACTGAAAAAGAGAAAAAATGGAAGAGTATGTGCTTCACAATTTTTAATATATTTGGATAGATCAAGGAAAAGATGGTAGTATTCACTACCGATATTTTTTTAGAAACCTGTTTCTCTTAAGATCTGCATGTTAAGCTTTTTAAGTAACCTAGCAACTGATGGCTCAAATAAGTTGTTTCTTTGCATACTTTTTAGTTTACTTAGGTGATGATATTCTGGATTGAAGTGTTTTCTGTTAATCATCTTTATTGTTATTATTATTACTATTGTTGTTATTATTATTATTTCCCTTCAATTATTTGGTATAACTTATAAAGATGTAGTCTTAATACGATCTAAGGTTTTGGTAGATCGATGAAACATAATCTTTTTGCAGAAAATTGGATCATCAGGTCAGAGAAATGCTACACGTTGTGGTCTTTGGTGGGTAGAAATGTTGAAGGCCAGAGATCAGTATAAGGAGGCTGCCAGTGTATACTTCCGTATCTCTGGTGAGGTAATGCCCAATTTTGATGTCTTGGTGGATGACAATCCTTATTTCATGTTCTGAAGAGGTTTATTCTTTAGGAACCCCTCCATTCAGCAGTAATGCTCGAGCAAGCATCATATTGTTATTTGTTTTCCACTCCTCCCATGTTGCGCAAGTACGGGTTTCATCTCATTCTTTCTGGGGACCTGTATAAAAAATGTGATCAGGTATTTTTTCTCGCTTAACCATGCATATAGGTTCTTAAAATGCTGTGATCTAGACTATAACTATTTCTTCCGTCTCCATTATCAGATAAAACATGCAATTCGAACATACAAAGGTGCTCTTTCTGTTTTCAAGGGAACTACATGGAGGCACATTAGAGACCATGTTCATTTTCACATTGGGAAGTAAGTTATTAACAACCTCCTTGTATTTTCAGAATCATACTTAGGTCAAACTAGTCTTGTCTGCAGACAACCTGCTCAGGAAAGCAGTTGACACCATTGTTCCCACGGCTTCTTGCTTTTGTCCTTCCTCTAACTTTCTTATTGCATTGGTTATGCCATATCCTTGTACTAATCTAGCAGCAGATCCCGTCCCAAGACTGCTACTGGTTACAGTCATAAAACTAGTTAAATTAGCATTAGGGAAATAGGGAGTAACATAATAAAGTTGTCATTTATTCAGGTGGTATGGTTTCTTGGGGATCTTTGATGTTGCTATTAAAAATATGTTGGAGGTTCTGGCTTGTGGTCATCAATCTAAGACAACACAGGAGCTATTCCTAAAGGATTTCCTTCAGATAATTCAGGTAAGCACTAGTTTCGGATCCTGATATTCTCCTGTTTCTTACATCCTGTATCTTACCCGTGAGTTCCCCCCTGGTTGGTTCCTGGAAGGATCATCAACTTCAAACTTATGTGGTCTACTCATTTCTTGATAAATATTATTCTGTACAGTCGAACTGGTTATATATCATGGCAAGATAATTAGATTGCCAGTTAAATATCATGGAGTTCTGGATTTATGGGTCTACCGGTTGGTTACTTTCCTTGCTGAGATTTAATTACCCACTCCATATTTTTTGAATAATCAGGACTCTGGAAATAAACTTCAGGTGAAATTTATATTAATACCTAATGGAAGAGAGGTGCTAGTGACTTTCAGTATTCATAGACCAGAAGACAAAAAGAATGCCCTGTTTGCAAGATGCGATGCTTCTAGATTTAAACTTAGCAGTTTAATTCAGCCCACTGTTGGCTTTAAAAGATGTTAATTGTCAAAATTTGCTGAAGATAATTTGGTGTGCTAATATGTATTAGCTTCAGCATTGCCAGAGACAATTCCCTTGACCTATGGTTTTGATTATTTATATAAATATTCCAACTAGAAAAAGAAAAAACTTGGCATGTGGAATAGTTCTCTTAATTTAGATCCATGGAACGATCTTGATTTTGACTTCACTTAATCTTGGTTTGTAACAGCCGTTTCTGTTATGATTTTAATCTTTATGGATTAATGGCAAGTGGGTTGAAGATGCACTGGTTGCTTTGCAAGAGTTCTTAACATACTGCTTTGTTTTTTTCCCTATCATCTAGTTATGTTGCATATTTTTAATCATTATTGTTCTTGATCTGAAATCTAAGTTGTCCTTGTTTACTCTTTTATCTGTAATATTATGAAGCAAACAGGCAGAGCATATGAGGTTCCAAAGCTTCAGTTACCAGTAATCAACATCCCTTCAGTCAAAGTGGTGAACGAGGATCATCGTACCTATGCATCACAAGCAGCTGTAAGCTAATTAGAACTTTCTAAATAGGTTACTTTTGACTAGTTACCCTGTCCATCATCAGGTTTAAATTATCTGTTTCTATTTGGCAGTGAATGATGCAAACTTTTGGTGCTAGTTAATAATAGCCTTCCTATTCAATGGTCTCTTTCATTAATGTTCCCTTTTGTTTCCCCTTAATTTTCAGCCATTGATCCACCGTGTTCATCCTCATTTTCTTGCATTCTTGTAACTGTGAGAAACAACAACAGCAACATACCCAGTGTAATCCCACAAGTGGGGTTTCGGGAGGGTAGGAAGTACGCAGACCTTACCCCTATGTTTGTGGGGTAGAAAGGCTGTTTCCGATAGACCCTCGGCTCAAAAGAAAAGAAGAACTCGAAGCAGGCTTACAAGAAAGTTAACTTTGATGGGCTGGCAACTTATGATTTGTCTTTGCCTATTAACTTGCCTATAACACCCTATAGATTTTGTTGATGGTCAGCTAATGTTCTTTTCCAGCCTTTTAATTTGAAAACATAAAAAATCTATTTTTTCATAGAATTATTCAAGATATGAAGTGATCAAGCATCTAGTTGTTGAAGTGAGTTGTTCGTAAAACAGCAATTATCATAAACCTACTGTTGCAAATTGATAATAGCATCTAAAACATAGAAGCCAACAATGTCAAGCATCATGGGAATATATTCTAATTTGGTTTAGGACATTCCTGTTGCTTATACAAATTAGAAACGAAGATGTTTTGCCTCACGGAATACCTTTGCGTTTCAAGTGATGTTGCTTCCCATGTGTCCTTGTTGGACGTGTCACTTTGTGTTCCATTGCATCTGCTTTGATGTGTTCTTCGTGAAGACTGGGGAATCACCGCTCTCTCGGGTAGCGACCCCTTTGTTTGGTCAATATTTTGGGTTTCCTCTCTTTGCCTTTTGTTGTTGGTTATTTCTTTGTGGGTGTGCTTTTCCGCTGTATAATTTCTCAGTTAATTACTATAAATCTGCTAGCCTTCAAAGTTGCCCAATTGACAACTCCAGATGTGAGATCCTCATGAATGTTGCAAAAACAAACTGCTTCTGGATCAACTAAATTCTTCCACCTCGTAATGCTCAACACCACAAGTTCAAACCTTGATTCAATTACACACTTTACCGGTCTTTTTTCCGTTTTATTTCTTGTTCTTTATTTTTATCTTTTCCACTCCACCCAAGCTGTTGTCTGTTACTGGTCTGTCATATAAGATTAACTGAAGTCAATGGACATATTCTGTCATTTTGAAATAAAGTGTAGTGTTTAAACATTTATTGTCCCACCCTCTTTTTCATTCTCTGTCCACAAGGCTTTCTGCTACTGCTGTGGCATATTAGAGTAATTGGATTCATTGGACTTAATTATGTCTTTGATTTATGAATTCTTTTATCTATTTAAAATTTCTGATACGATTTTTGTTGTTTTCTTTTTTTGGAACTTCAGATTCATGTTAAAGAAAGTCTGTGGCGATCATTAGAGGAAGACATGATTCCAACATTGTCAAGTAAGAGTAATTGGCTGGAACTGCAGTCTAAAATTTTGCCAAAGAAGTTGAAAGAATCAAATATTTGTGTAGCTGGAGGTAAGTGACTGATCCTATTTCACTGTTGAAAAATTTGTACTCCTGCCTTTTGCTGATGAGCTTTTGTTAAACCATGACTGAGTTTGTTATGTCATTAAAAGAAATGCTGCAATGCATCTAAAAGACAAATTTGTCTAACTGTCTGGAATTTATATACAGGATCAAAATTGACAGGAATTTCCAGATCCTCTCTAATACCCTGAATTCATCGACTGACTTATGATCTGTCTGTTTTTTCTCATTTATGGAATTTTCTTTTAAGGATGAAAAAGCATGTACAGAAGCATAGGTAGTTTCTGTAATTTGTTGGGGGGGGGGGGGTGTGTGTGTGCCCTTTTTAGAATTTAGTTGACGGGAGATGTGTATTCTTCATAGTGCTTCTCTTCTATTTATAATCTTCCATCAGTACTGTGATTTTTTCTTGTTCTGCATTACCTTGTTAATTTCCTAAAATATCTGAGTTATTCTTGCTTCATTTTTGCAGAGGCAATTGGGATAGCCATTGAATTCAAAAATCCACTTCTAATACCTTTTTCAATATCTGGTGTTAGCCTAATTTGTGAACATTCTCCAGTAGTATCTGAAACTAGTAAGTACAATAGGCAGTTTAATGCCATCTTCTTTCTACTTGTCGAAAAACAAATGCTGTCTCTCTACATCTCCCTGTCTGACCCAAAATTCTTGCCCTTCGCTTTTCGGAGACAATTTATTGAACTTTGACCGCACTTTTAACAGCTTTATATTTTAAGAAGAAATAATTTTGATTTAGCTCTCAGATATCCAAATGGTCAAATTGTCCCCCAAAGCATATATTTAAGAGTTTTGGGATGGACGGAGCACTTGTATTCATTCCTTTTCACCCGACAATGAAATTGATAAGCTTTTTCAGTTTGCTCCTTCACAAATATTTTCTCCCTTAATACAACTATCATAATATCAGAATCATTGTAAGTTCTATTGTGAATGATGTAGATGCAAATAATTCAATTGGTGATCAAAATGGTGAGACATCAAACAAATCAGCCACTAATGGGTAAGTATATAAAAACTTCCAGGATTTGACTTTATTGCTCGCTTATGTATTATCAGATGATAATTTTATCCCCTTTACACATGCTTATCATGCTGCACATGTTGTTTGATGCTTCAGGAATTTTACTTCTGATACAGCTCTATTTACATTATCGGAGGCTGATGTTGCCTTAGGAGAAGGTGAAACAGTACTGGTGAGTTTTTGACAAGTAATTGAACATGTTTATCTGGCTGCTTGTAGATTTCGTTTAGGGTTTTCTTGTCCTCCCTGTTCTACTTGGGAGGGGTGCTGAACCTGTTATAGGGAAAGATGCCATAACCTTTTGTCTCTAGTGTATTACAACATTTAGCGAATATGTAATAAGGATCCACCATCAACAAAGTACTTATGAAAGAATGGAGCTTGTAAATTAGAGGACTCAACAAAATTCAAGCAATTGAAATGGAAAGAATCATCCTCTAGTGCAACTCATCACTTTAAACCCAATTTTCACTGTTGAAGCTCTCCATTACTGTCACGCCCCAAACCATGGCCTGGGCAAAACACGACACTCGGTGCCTGACTGCATGCGACCGAGCGAACCACATGGCTTGCTTGTCAACATGGGAATCAAAACATACAAAAATATTAACTTTTAAACATGTAAAACATATGGTGGAAACATGGTCTGAAAATATATTGCGGAAATAGTCTGAAAATATCATAAGTATGATTAACTGAAAAATTGACATGACATGATACTAGACTAGTCTATGAAACCTCTGACAACCTGAGTCTGCAAAACTGTTTACCAGGACAAGGCCCTGGCATACCTCTACTAATAATCATGACATGTGAAAATAAATGACTAGCGTCCCGAATGAGAGGGGCTCACCAAAAGCTGATACTGAGGCAATCCTATTGAGCAGATCCATCTCCCTGAAACTCAGCACCTGCACCGTGAAATGCAGGCCCCATGCAAAGGGACGGTAGTACATTTGAATTGTACGGTATGTAAAGCAACATAAGGAAATAAGCAGGCACATGAAATAATAGGACATGAAACTGAAACCAAACATGAGTATGAACATGATCTGACATGAGTATAAAGCATGTATTAAATCTGTATATCTATAAACTTGTAAACTTGTATATATGTGGGGAGAGCAGTAGCATAACCGACAACATGAATCACCACGTGGGTACGTGGAGTCTGGTACCTGGCCCGACCAGCAAAGCTTTCCCATACCTTTCCGGGGTATGAGACATGAATATGGCAAGAAAGGATCCAATCTGCAAATCTGAAGGTATCGTCCTCTGGGCGGAGCGACCCTTATCCTATTGTGGCATACACAGTTTCAGGCTACTAGAGCCTTCTCAGTAAACTATGCAACTCCCAAAAACATGTTCTTGAAAATAGTGGCTTGTAAGCCGATGGAATTCATGAAATAACTTGTAAACATAATCTTGTAAATTCATAGTTTTAACATGTGAAGAAATGCATAATATAACTTATATAAATCATGAAAAACATATATGACCTCATGGAACTGCATAATAATGACCATAACTTGTCTTTAAGAGCTCATAGAAATCAAGACACGGGTTCATGGATTACGGGCAGGTTCATGACAATCACAATTGACCAATCATGAATACAATTGATGAATAATAATATAAACATGACATAATATTCATATAGTTAGGGTTATCATGATATTAGAAGAAAAACCCTAAGTTATATTTTTATGATTTCCTAGAAACGTGGCGTGGGGGAGGAACATGGATATCCCCACACGTAGATAGAATCTCTACATACCTTACTCTCTCCCAAACTTGTATAAAAATCCGGACTTTGAAGAACTCCCAAGATTGCATCTTGAAACCTTGAATTGAGTTTATCTTGAAAACCCTAGGGTTAGAGTAGTGAATTTCGCTTAAGAATTGATTATACTATGTTAGAATCGCATGGAAATACGTGAAAAGGACTTACCTTGATGTAGGAGATGATCGGGAAGAGGGAGCCTTCGTTCTAGGGCTTGAGAAAAGTGAAAAATCTGATTTTTGGGACTAAGGTTGCGTATTTATACTGTTCAGTCGTCGGACCCTTTTACGGTGACTTTTACAGCCGTAAAACTTTCACGGCCCGTGATTCCTACCGTAATCCTTAACAATTGACTTGTATTTTTGGGGTCCATTTTACGGTGTGATTTGAAGGTCCGTAAAACATTTTACGGTCCGTATTTCAGGGCGTACAACTGAAGAATGTTGTTTTCGTCAAATTTCTAATTCTAACACTTCCCATTGGGTCTTAAGTCCCTGAATCATGAAAATTATTTAGCCCAATGGTACGAGGTGTTACAATTACCTTTTACATGAGTAATTGGTCGAATCGTCCAAAGCTTGGAGGTCTGAGAATTGTGATTTCAGATGCAAAAAGCACAAAATATTTTTCTATCTGATTTTTCATTTAAATTAGGGTTCACTGTTGTGATTTCTACTCCCAAAAACTTGCCTCATACCAACTTTTTGCTTAAATCATAAGCTAGACTTGCCCCTTGCCCTTGCTGTCTGTTGTTTGCTGGTCAAACAGACAAGGCATAAGAATAAAAATGGAATACTTACTTTTCATTCTAACATTAAACTACCAGTTCTATTTACCTATTAATATGGTAAGTAAACAATAATTTGTTGTATGTCGATTGCCTCTTTCTTAACTGTCTGTCTCTGTGTCCAGTAGTTTTAAATATCTGTTTATTATGCTGTAAGAACTGGAGACTTAGGTTTTTATATCTGTACATATTGGTATAATCAGGATACAAGTTACTATGAAAAAACTAGCCACTTATTTCAAAACATTAAGGCAATAAGTGGAATAATCCAAGATCTTTATACACACCTTCCAGCATGCGTAACTTGAATTTGGGGTTCACACATCAACTTATGTGCGTCTGGACTGATTCACGTGGTAACTATTGCTTCCACTAACACATGTATCGGGTGACTTTGGCCACCAAGATATGTGTAAATAAGAAAAAATCACCTAGTGTTTGTTGTCTTTGCTGAGATTTGAATCCAGGTCTCAAGAGCCGTTATTACCACCTCATTGACCGCTAGGCCATACAGTGTCGTCGTCCCAGCATCTTATGTGCATTTCTTGCTTTCAGTATCAGTGTGAGTCTGATGTGCCGCCGATGTAGTTTACTTCTGTCGTGTTAATTATCATATTACTATTTCAACTTTCAGGTACAACTAACGGTTACTCCAAGAACAGAAGGTATTCTCAAGATAGTTGGTATAAGATGGAAGCTGTCAGGTTCGTTGGCAGGATTTTGTACTTTTGATCCCGACTTAGTCAGAAAGAAAGTTGTGAAAGGAAACAGGAAATCTAAAAGATCTACAATCGATAACCTGAAGTTCTTAGTCATAAAGGTGATTTCTTCCTTCCATGTCTACATGTTTATACCTGTATGAAGACAGTTTAAGATGTTTTAGAATTTTTTACTTGGATGGCCAAATTTACATTTTTATGATTTGACTATATGCAGAGTCTACCGAAGCTCGAGGGCATCATTCATCACCTCCCGGAAACAGTTTATGTTGGGGATTTGCGGTGTATAGCTCTGGAGTTGAAAAATCCATCTAAAATTTCGGTTAAAGTATGGTTCTTCTTTTATAGTATGTAAAGTGTTCCTTGTGTCTGAACATCAGAATGACAAACATGCCTAGTTTTATTTTCCCCTAAAGTCATCAAATCTCACCTAATAAAGCTGTAGAATGTACTTCAATAGAGATTGGCTTATCTTAGCTGATATTAACGGTGCAATTGGTGCTGTTGCATTGGCTGAAAATGGGTCATGTTCAAAAGGCAGTATACCTGCCCTACTTCGTGGGCAAAACAAATCATGGGTTTGGAGACATTGCCTTACAGTCAAGTCTTTTGGAGGATATTCCATATGAACCAGTAATTCTCAAATACAGGGTCACCGAAACTATAACCCTGGCTGGGAATGAAGTTTGGAGATGTTAGGCCGAAGTTCTCTTGTTTCAAGAGATTGTCAATGTTTACATCTAAAGAAGTAGGAAACTGAGGAGGAACTCTTGGGAAAACGTTTCGTTCGATGCCATCACCTTTATTTTTGGGTATAACCATCTTGTACTTATCTGGTACCTACTGAACCGGCTAATCCACAACATATATTTATTAAAGAGATAAAATTTAAGAATATATATTTTCTGATCCAAGTCTTGGAGTTACCAGCTAATCCACCAATCTGCATAGCTTCAATTGCTGTTGTGACCACCTAATACATTCTAGGTTAATGCCCTGTTTTTTGCTTATAAAATCTGTGCTACTATGAGCTATTGTTACACTGTCTGTTTCTCCAAATTTACTCATAATCATCTACATCGATGTGTTTAGATACATATAAATTGAGATTACATGGAAACATATAAACTGAGAGACGCCTGTGTATTCGAAATGGATACATGCATTGCATGTAGATGAACTAGCATATATGGTTGTAAAACTAATAATATCAATTTGGAGCATCGTTTTTTAGAAAAATTCTAGTTCTAATGATGATAGCTGTAATCTCCTGGCAGAAGTTAAAGATGAAGGTCAGTCCGCGAAGGTTTCTCCAGATTGGACACAAGGAAGATTTGGAAGTTCAGTTTCCTGCTTGCTTGGAAAGACAAAGTTCAACACAGAGTTCTTTGAGGTCAAAGACTGATAAAGTATCAGATGACATCTTTCTGTTTCCTGAGGTCAGTGTGGGCTAAAGATGTTAGGCATCTACATTTTAAGCCGGATCAGGCCCCTTTATCTTTTCTGTGTTTCATTTTGTTTTCTAGGACACAGCAATTGCAGATGGAGCTCCAATCTCATGGCCTCTCTGGCTTAGGGCTGCAGCTCCCGGAAAAATATCTTTATATTTATCAGTACACTATGAGATGGGAGACATATCAAGTGTGATGACATATCGTACCTTACGCTTGCACTTCGATATAGAGGTTGGTTCCTGCTATTTGCTAGATATTTATTGTGTAGATTTGTTAGTAATATTTCCAGTTGAGAACAGTCTCACGAATCTGAGCAAGTGCTATTAGTTTTACGGTTCCTTTCATCCTCAGCTGGCGTGTGTATTGATCAAAAGTGAGCCGAGTTATTTTTCCAAAATTTTGCTCTCACAAGTACCTGCAATATTTTCCTTGCTGTGAAGTATCTTATATATCATTTTTATAGGTACTACCATCTTTGGACGTGTCTTTCCAAATCAGCCCTCGTCCATCTAGACTGCGGGAGTTCCTTGTCCGAATGGATGTTGTCAATAGGTCTAGCTCAAAAGGCTTTCAGGTTCACCAATTGTCATCTGTTGGAAATGAATGGGAGATATCATTGCTCGAACCAACTAAGGTCCTCCCTTCAGATTTTCTACTTGCCGGTCAAGCAATTTCATGGTTTCTCAAGCTCAAGGTTAGAAATGGAGCATTTCCTTGTTATGCTTACTAATTTGATGCAGTCCAACTTCAGCTTTCAAGGATTTTCTTAAAAAAATTAACCTGTCAAATAGTTGTTTTTGTTTTATATAATGGAATTCCTGTTTGTAATCAGAATTGTAGGTCGGTAACTGATAAAGACAGTGCTTCTTCTCTTTGCCCTCCGGAGAAGGCAGACATCAACTTGCTAAGTGGCAGTGAAATGCTGTTTGATCTATACAGCTCGCCCTTGTCTGAATTTCACCATTATGAAAGAGTGCACCACAGAATGTCGGATAAGGTTCATTAATTACTTTTCTGTATTCATCATTAATTAGGGGAAGTATTTAAGTGTTATGTTGTCATCAATACTGATTTAGAATAAATCATTCTCATCATCTTTCCTGGCCCTCACTGTGGAATTTTTCTTGGTTTTACAGTAGGGAAGTCCTGTAATTCCTCAAAGGCTTATTAGTTATGGTTCTTGTGCTTGTAGTGATAGTTGAACTATAAACAACTGCGAGAGTACTAATGGGCAGTTGTAATTATCAATATTTTTGATTGCTCAGTGGTTCAGAGAGGTTTCACGAATATGTCGTACTATTATATTTCTGAGTTCACTTGGCTTGTATGTTTATGATTTCGAATTTGGATGTCTTGTCCCTTACTATGCCTTACTGCTGTGCTCAAAAGTTTCTTTTTATTTGAATTGGTCAGGAGCACGAGGACACAGTTGACTTTATATTGGTATCCAGATTGCAAAGTGAGGAGAATAAATGTGAAAATGTTTTCTCACATCACATTTGTCACAACAGGCAAGGGTTCTGTTATGAGAGTGATATATATACGCGTATTTCACATTTTACGGATCTGATCTTGTTTGTTTCATTTTACAGTGTCAGGATTAGTAGCCCAATATGGTGGATTATGGATGGCCCCCGAACTGTAAAACATGATTTTATGGAACCTTTCTGTGCAATTACACTAAGGATGATTGTCCACAATTCCTCAGATGATGTTGTGTCTGTACGCTGTATTCCTTCTGATTCCGCGGTCAGCATCAGTTCATCAGGAAATGCATCTGCAGCTTCTGGACACGAAGTAGGCTGGCACGATTTGTCACTCTCGAATGACATTAAAATCACATCTGATGCCCCGGGACCTCGAGTTGTGAAGCCAATGTCGTCTGATACAGTTCCGCCTTTCATTTGGTCAGCTTCAAGTTCTACTCATTTTACACTCGAGCCGTTATCTTCTAGGGAAACTCCTATGGAAATTTGTGTATTCTCACCTGGCACATTTGATCTGTCAAACTACTCACTGCACTGGAGTATTTCATCCCCGGGCGATAAATGGGACAATGGAGATGAATCGAAAGCTTCATCGGGAACATGCCAGGGTCATCCATTCTACATAACAGCGCTGCAACAAGATTGAGAGCTCAGCTTTTAACGTTTGCTGTATTTGAGAAGAGGCAATCAGCCTGCAGTGATTTTGTAACTTGTAAATTTTGAAATAGAAACGTCATAATTGGGAAAAATAAAACAAAATTTTGACTGATAGCAATAGGATACGAAACTAGTTTGTTTCAAGCCTCTTGGGACCAAATACAAGCTTGTAATCCATCCATTTTGTGGTTTAAGAACATGGAAGGTGGACATTTTTATTTCTTCATACTTTGATACTATTATTTGTAATTTGTAACTGAGGTTCATATGGATTGATAACTATCCTCTTATTTCGTGAGACGTTTGGAAAAGGAATTTTGGATTTAATAGTCTACTGAAAACTAATCCATGGGAAACGAAAACAAACAGATGTTACCAATGTCCACTAAGATCCTATTAATCTTTATAATTTACTCTTTCTGCCGTAAACGTGAAGGTGTTTGATTGTCACTATTATCAATATTGATCTCTTCAAGAAAATTTTTAGGCTTTTTATTCAGAAACTTGTTCAGAAATACCATATTGCTAGGTACTTGACCAAATAAAATCGTCCAGTTTCTATAGAGCCTATCACTAAAATACCCTTTACGAGGGGATAAGGCTAAGCGGAGCGAAAGAGTCTAAGGAATTGAACATGACTTTCTGACATATTCTTGTTCTTTATAAATGATTGTGAGAGTTCCACCTATCTTTTCATTTTAAATGAATAGATCGTGAAAGTCAATTAACCATGTCATTAAAGGCAAAATAAAAATGTCAAGGCTAAATAATTTTCAAAAATAGAAACATAACATCATTTTGGGACACACAAAAAATAAAATGTCACCTAAATAGAATTCCTACTGAGGAAATGGATGTGTCATGTGAAGCAAAATAATTTAATTACGTACTAATTAGCGTGCAAATTGCCATAGGACAAAAGTAAGTTCGACGTGCTTTGGTCGGCCAACCACAAAAATCAGAGATGGGGCAGGCAAAATATGAATATATTAAGAAGACAAATGGTTCATCTCTAGCTATGATATGGAATATTTTTTAATTTAGAAATTTCATTATCCTAATAATATTGAGCTGTTAAATATACCAAATTAGGGTTCATTTAATATGAGGTATTACAAAAACAATCCAAATACAAAATATGGTATTACTTTAAACCATTTTGCTAGGTTTTTTTCAACTCTATATTAATTACGTAATACATATGTATTGACTTATACCATAATTTTTGTATAACTTTATGCCTAGTTCAAGATGGTTAGAGTTCTTTGTAATTTGCACCCTTAACCCTCAACGTATTCATTCTTTTGCGACTTACTCCTTATTCTATTTTTTTATAAGTTGTATCTTAATCTCTTTAATTCTTTGCAAAATCATAAAAATAGTCCATTTTAAAAACTATTTACGAGGTCAAAATAGGAAAAAACATAACTAGTATTTTCCTAACTAGTATCATTGATCTGAAGTTTTTAAGTTTGAGTTTGTGCAAGTTTTCCAATAAAAAGGGTTGTCCGGTGCACTAAGCTCCCGCTATGCGCGTGGTCCGGACCACAAGGATCTATTGTACACAGTCTTACCTCAAGTTTTTCAATGCAGGAAAATAATTTTAGTAGGGGTTCAAAATATAAAAAACTAAATACACGAAGAAGTCAGAATATTCAACATCTACTATATATACATAAACGTTAATTTAACCTTAAAAAATATTATTTGGCGAATTCAGTTCTATATGTCTGACTCATTTAGATCTTGTACAGAATCTTAAAATCATTAAAATGTTCATCTAAAAATTCGTACAAATGTGACTTTTTACCACTACTATATCTACTATTACCGTACGCCCACCACCACCAGTCTCAGCTGCACAACCATTATTGTCTATTAGCATCACCAACATGAGCGAATTTACATGCTAATTACAGGACACGTGAACCCATGATCTCCCGTAAAATTAGATATTTTATGTACATATTTTCTAGAATTGATATACTATTAACAACTGACTTTCATGCTCTAAAAAGGTTGAATGATGCACTTAGTTACATGTCTAGTTATTTACCTAGATGTTTTGAGTTCAATTCTCACATGCTAGTTTTTTTCTTCTTTTTAGTGATACACGTATGCTCTAAAAATTCTAAATTCGCTTCTGATCACCAACTACCTCTGCCGCCAACCGTCATCGCACCCTCACCACCACTTGACATCAACTACCCCATAAATGTTGAAAGTATTTATTTTTCTTAATCGAATTTGACAATTAATATTTTAATAATCAACTACTTATGTATTTAGATGTAGACATTTTAATTTTCAAATAAATAAACAGGGGCCTTAATTAAGCACCTTATCGTCTACAAATTTAGTTCAAGTTGAAAAAGATTTTGAGACACATGTCAAATAAATAAACTTACTCGTTTAAAATAGGCATGCATTAATAATATAAACAAAATCTTATTTTTAGCACATAGCCATCATTAGTTTGTTCTAGAAAATAACCCTTTTTCCAGGAAACTTCTTACCTTAGCTGCTTAGTTTTATTCTTAATCCTTAAGTTGGAAAAAATACATACATTAGACAAACGCGTTTTCCCCCTCGTTTAAACATTTCCTTAAACGATATGAACATTATTTATGACTCAAAACATTTTCTTTCTTTGTATATTACTTCCTTCGTTTACGTTCACGTGACACTATACTATTTTTTTATTAAAAGAAAAATGACATATTTTTATATTTAAAAATAATTTAATTTGAATTTTTTATTTTTTTCTTACACATATTATGGTACATGTTTTAGATCACACATTTTAAAAGTCTATTATAACTACATATATTTTATGACATATTGAAGTTTACAAATTCAAAAAAAAAAATTAAATATTATGTCGAGTCACGCTATATCATATAAATTTAACATAATGGAGGGAGTATATTTTATACATCCAACCTCCAAACCCCCGCTCCCAACACACACCCTAGTACCCCCAACATACCTTCCCTCTAGACCCACTCAATCTGAACTAATTTTTGAGTAATAAACGTTTGACTTAATATGAATTTTTAAAAGTATTTTTTTCATTTTCATAGTATAAAATAAAAAAGTTAAAGTTAAATTATTATTAAATTAAAAAATATGACATATTTTGAAGAGACTAAAAAAGAAAGTATAACACACAAATTAAAATTGAGACAAAAAATATTATATATAAATCTCCACTCGAATAATTAGATTCTGCAAAAGAAAGCTTTTTCTCTAAAAATAAATAAATTATATGATATAACTTGAATATTCTCCTAAAAATTAGCACCATCTCCCGGTAAGCAAAGTTTTCTTCACCCATAAATAAATAGCAGACCTCTTACTAGAAAAAGCAGGTGTTCTTGAACCGATAACCATATTTCGGCTAACCTAACCTCCTCCGTCCCTCGGGACCAACAAGGGAGACTATAGAATAGAGTTTGTCTTTCTCCTTTATCGACGAATTAATACACCTTCTCGAGAATAAGAATCTCGACTATTCCCTCTCTATATTACAATAACATATTACAAGTAGTATTTTATATTCTAAAAGATCATTTGACTTTTCTCTTTTTCCTTACATTATTTTTGCCAAGTCTTTGGTTATAGTAGTTGAATTAGACGACCTATTTGACTAGTCTCTTCTTCCAGCAACCTTCCCATTATATTCCTTCCACCACTTCAATATTTCTCAACCCCGTGTTTTTTTCTTCTTCCATCATTATAACATCAAATTTTTCTCTTCCACTTAGTCTTTCATTGCTTATTATTGTTCTAATTGTACTACCAAATACCGAAATACTAAAATTTTCGATTTCAGATCATAAAAAATGAATGATCTTTTCTCGGGATCGTTCTCTCGTTACAGAGAGAACGATCAATCTCCAAACCAACAAGATTTTCATACCATCGAGATGGGAGATACCGGTGGAGTCAATCTTGATAAGTTCTTTGAAGACGTAGAAGCTATCAAAGACGAGCTAAAAAACCTCGAAAAACTGTATACTCAACTCCAAACTTCCAACGAAAAAAGTAAAACACTTCACAACGCGAACGCTGTTAAAGATCTTCGATCCGAAATGGACGATGACGTTTCAATGGCCTTAAAAAAGGCTAAGTTCATTAAAGTTCGACTTGAAGCGTTGGACAGATCCAACGCTTCGAATAGGAGTCTTCCCGGATGTGGCCCGGGAAGTTCGTCCGATAGGACGAGGACTTCGGTTGTTAATGGATTGAGGAAGAAGTTACAAGAATCTATGAATCAGTTTAATGAACTGAGGCAAAAAATGGCGGGTGAATATAGAGAAACGGTTGAAAGAAGATATTATACTGTTACTGGAGAAAAACCTGATGAAGCAGTTCTTGATACACTCATATCTACAGGTAAATGTTACTTCCTCCTCTCATTTTATGGAGAGTCAAAGGTGTTTTTTCTTGCCATTTTTTCATTTCTCTTTTAAATAATTTAAAATTATTAACTATTACTCTTACTTTCAATTTATGAGAAGGTGTTTGACGGGATAGATGTTCCAAAATAAGTCAGAGATCTTTGTATAGCTATAAATCATCTCATTAGCTTTAAATAAATTTTACTTTTTCTGATAGACTGTTAGAAAATAGTATCATATAAATTGAGACGGAGAGAGTATGATTTATAATATTTTTGTGTAGTTTTTAATTATTTTAACTTTAATTTAAAAAACTAAAAGATTGTATATTAAAATTCACGCCAATAATTAGATAATTTGACCCTCGAAGCAGACGTAGGGAGTACAAATTAAAAGGGTTCAGTTACAAATAGGTAAAAATGAGTACCACCTACGGTTGTGGTGGGCGGTAAATATTCCTCTATCTTAAAAGGGTGTTCAAGATTTAATTTATAATCTATATACTTAATATAATTCTTTACATGCACAATATAGCTTTTCGAAAAAGGGTGTGGCTCCCTCATTAACCAAAAGTCTCGCGTTCGAATTTTAGGAATGTTGTCGTTTTTAGTAGGAAGCATTTTACTCCTAAGTAGGACTTTTCGATGCAAATTCGGATTAATCAAGCTTCAAAACGAATATCTGGCATCGTGTGGAAACCAAAGAATGTTAGATACAAATGAGTAAAATTCATCCAAATTTCCAAATGACATGTCAAACTATACTTATTTCATGTATCTTAGATTGAATAGCTAGATCGATTATTTAGCGTTTTAACTCATCGGGTCAAGTCAACAAACGAGTCATAATCGAACAAATTACTAAAAAAGTTTGTTCTTTTTGGCTCCAAAGGTGAAAGTGAGACATTCTTGCAAAAGGCAATACAAGAACAAGGAAGAGGACAAGTGATGGACACAGTAATGGAAATTCAAGAAAGGCATGAAGCTGTGAAGGAATTAGAGAGAAATTTAAAAGAACTTCACCAAGTATTTTTGGACATGGCTGTTTTAGTTGAATCTCAAGGAGCACAACTTGATGATATTGAGAGCCATGTGAATAGGGCTAATTCATTTGTTAGAGGGGGTGCTCAACAATTACAAGTGGCAAGAAAACACCAAAAGAATACAAGAAAATGGACTTGTTTTGCTATTATTCTTTTGCTTATTATCATTTTGGTGGTGGTTCTTTCTATTCAACCATGGAAAAAATGAGATGGTCAAAAGTCTTTGGTTTAGTTGGGTGGGCCCCTTTTTAATATTTTTTGAATATTCTAAATTTTACATTTTATTATTTTAGTCATACTTATTATTTTGTGTATTTTGGGAAATTTTTGTTAATTTGGGGAAAAGTAAATTGGATGGGGGTCCATGTGTTATTCTACTTGGGATTCTTTTTTTGTAATTATTAATGTATTTAGAGTATATTTTTGTGTTGTGGCATAGTTATTGTTTGTTTGGTTATTCTCATTAATTTAAGTTATTCTGTTTCTTGTTTATGTTGTTTTTTTCTAAATTGATGTTTCTTGACATTTTTGGTTTAATGGTATGTAGTTCTCATAATTCAAATGTTTGACTATTTGTCTAAAATTTTGTTCTGGTAGTACAAACTTTTGACAGCTGGTTTGAAGTTTAGTTCTAATAGTTCAAACTTTTGAGACTAAGCTAAAGTTTAGTACTAGTAATTTAAATTTCAGACCACTGGTCTAAATTTAGTTGTGTGTGTTCAAACTTCACAACTAATCCAAAGTTGAACTACTAGAAGTTTCAAAATATAAAATGAGTAGAAACATTTGTGTAAAATTATGATTTACAATTACTATAATTTACTGAGATAATCAAGAAATAAAATTTGAAAATACAAACTGAGCATGGTAAAGGGAGGAATAAGTAGTTGATTATGTGAGCATTGAACATTTTACAGAGTTATCTCTATTGATTCTAGTGATGAGTTATATTATAATCAAAATACAATATTTGTTAACTATGCATTTAGAAAATGTACAGGCAATGTAGCAACACAGCTTACCTGCATCAAGTTACATAAGCTGGATAAAGCATGTCTCCGTCACATATAAAACTCTACACAATTCTCCAAATCGCCGATTCTGTTATGAATCTTGGTGATCTTATGAGCCGAGACTAGAAAGTATCTCATCGTTCTCGGAGTCATTTTCAGGACTTGTTTCGACTACCGGTGGAGACGATACTGGAGCTCTCTGCCCAGCCACATTTAGTCGCAACGGCCGTCCTTCAAGATCCTAATTGCATTATAAGAAACTGTGAGAAACAAGGTTATGCCAAATTGTCCCAAGATACTTATAGCATACAATACAACAACATACTCAGTGTAATCCCACAAGTGGGGTTTGGGGAGGGTAGAATATACCCAGACCTTACCTCTACCTTGAGAAGTAAAGAAGTTGTTTCCGTATTTTCTCACAAGATACTTATAGCATGTTTGGTCAATTTTTTAAAATCGGCTTAATTCTAAAAAAGTGTCTTTCATAAAAATACATTTGGCGAGAAACAATTTGTGTTTGGCTAATCAATTTAAAAAGCACTTTTGAGCAATAATTAATGTTTGACCAAGCTTTTAAAAAGTACTTTTAACTGTATTTTCTCAAAAATGTTTTCCAAAAAAGTACTTTGCGGGAGAAGTTGCTTTTTTCAGCTTCCCAAAAATATCTTCTACTTCTACTCAAAAACACTTTTTCTTCTCCTAAAAGCTTAGCCGAACACCTCAATTTTGAAAAAAACACCTTTTGCCTTGGAGAAGCTTGGCCAAACAAACTATTCATCACTATTTATCCTTACCACTTCATTCATGGTATCAAGTGCAGCGTTCATTGCTTCAGCTGAAGAAAATGTAATGAAACCAAAACCTCGAGATCTTCCCGAAGCCCTGTCATAGATGACTTTTGCACTCAAGAATCCTGGCTGGTCAGCAAAAGAGTCTTTCAGGCCTTGAGAAGTGAGGTTCCAGCTAAGATTCGCAACGTATAGTTTGTGAGGGCTATCTACAAAACCTTGATAGGTGCTTCTTATCTTTGCACTCATTACTTCCCTTTCGTCTCCTCTTGGAACCTCGGGGAAATTCACCTTGACTGTACGACCTCCAACTTGCTGTCAAATTTTTTACCGCAAAGCAAATGAAAAGAAGACATTCAATAACCTTGAGTAAATCAACACGAAAAACAAATTGATTACAATGGCAATACACATTACTTCAAACTTTTGTAGTGGCTTCCATATATATACATATATATATAAATACTGACTTTATTAAGTTGAAGTCAAGTTACATCTTTCACATTTCTGATCATCCGGCATGCTGATATTGAACTTTTTTGTCTTCACGAGGTATTCATTGGATTCTCTATTTGCTTTCAGTATCATGTAAAACTGTTTGTGTTCTCAGTTTAATATTTTCCTAGGCGTCAAGGAAACGATATGGGAATTCATGCATAATCTCTTGCTAAAACAAAATTACTAGTGGGATATAATACATTTCTAAAGAGACGCATAGGTAATAAAATCCATAATTTAGATGAGCAATAAGTGGCCTTGAAGACCAAAGCTGTTTGCTTATTGAAACAGAGACGTCGGTTGAACAAAATCTTAATCATATTGCTGCTTAATTATTGGGACAGTGACATCAGTTCAAGATAGGTAACCAACAAAAAATCGGAATCATATTGTTAAATGTTAATGGCTGACTATCAAAAATTCAACAAGCCTTCGGTATTTTCATATTCTGGTGTTGCAGAAGAATTAAGTTTTAAAATAAGCTGATGCGAAGCATACAAGAAAAGAGATTTTGCTAGTAAATGATAAGAAAACTGCTAAACTTACAGATCCATCAAACAACCGAATCGCCTCCTTTGCTTCTTCAACACTTCCCATTGTAACAAATGCAAATCCACGGCTCCTATCTGTAACTCTGTCATAAACGATCTGTAAATCCATTGAAGAAAAAAACATGAGTCTCGCGTATCTGATATTCCAAAAGAAAAAAATATAGGATATCTATCAAAAATTAAACTTACGTACAACAATGCTACCTACTAAGAAATCATGAGCCAGATTTCAACTGCAGCTATTTGTTTATTTTTTTTATCAAGATCAACTGCAGCTATATAAATTAAATCAATCTAAAAATTCTGTTACAATAATAATCCACTATATCTAACGACTTCGACATGATGAAAAAACCGCCTATATGTTATTCCAAATGATTTTGAAGATTGAAGTAACCCATTAGGTATCAGTCTTAGCAATCTCAACAGATCAATGTTTGATTACTTATGCTATGAGTTTTGATGCTCTAATTAGTAAAGGTTTGATAAGTATCAGCAAGAGCACTCTATATTTACAACTTCTATGACTATCGTATACCACCTATCTTTTTGTCCAATAGTACCTCGAAAAACTATATATTGTTTCAAGGAAAAAACATTTTCCAAAAGAGAATATTTTTCACAGAAAAAGCCTCATGAGTTGTTCCAAAGGCCAGCACAAGTGACTTTATCTTTCCCATCTGAATAATCAATGTTAGAATACATTGTTTTCGACAAATTGCAAGTATGGAAATAACCAACTTAAATCACGAAACAACAAATATGAGAAAATATATTTCATTAACAAGTTTGTGAGTAAAACTATGTGTATCCATTCTTGTCTCTAACTTGTTTTCTCGAGGGAGCCCCTTGGCTCTACATAGATCCGCCCAGTACGCAGAGTATTACTTGAATATAGGATGATATAAATCTTCTTGTAATAAACTTGATCGTCAAAAAGAGTCGACAATAATTTGGGTTTGAAGCACATGGATGAGCTCATTTTCTAAAAACCTAACCTAGTACCCTAACCTAAATGTAGTTGAATCCCATTTATGACACATAATTTTGATCCAGTTAATTAATTTGTCTCTATTAACCCAAAATGTTGAGCTCGGTCTCTACGTTTCAAATTTAGGAATTAGTCCAAATTTTGTATGCACTTTTCTCTAGTTTGAAAAGAACTTTTGTCAATACTAGAACAACAATTTGTGCTTCTTCAAGGTTCCAGAAATGCTTACGAGGAAAAGCTATTTTTTTAACCTTCCGAAAAACCAGTTTCTGCTACTACTTAAAAACACTTTACTTTTTTCCTAAAAGCTCAACCAAACATCTCAACTCCTTAAAATAAGCACTTTTGGCTTCCCAGAAGCTTTACCAAACAGGCTGGCATCAACTAATTAATTTGTCTCTATTAACCTAAAATGTTGAGCTAGGTCAATACATTTTAAATTTAGGAATTAGTCCAAATTCTATATAAACTCTTCTCCAATAAATTTTTTGATGTCTACATACATACCAGAAGATTTTGTTGCACAATTATACAAGGTAGGGGGAGGTAAGGTCTGCGTACACTCTTCCCTCCCCATACCCCACTTGTGGGGTTATACTGGATATGTTGTTGTTGTTGTTTGTTGTAATTATACAAGGTTGGAACATATTGGCTATGGATGGCTTCAGGAGAGATAGAGGTAGGTCGAAGAAGTATTGGGGAGAGGTGATTAGACAGGACTTGGCGCAGTTGCAGCTTACCGAGGACATGACATTAGATAGGAGATTGTGGAGGACACGGATTAGGGTAGTAGAGTAGTAGGAGTAGAGAGTTCCATACTAGTAGGCGTAGTTCTTTTGTTGTAGTTTCTTGTCCTTTGATTGCTGTTATTATTTACTGTCTCTCGTTCATGCGCAACATATTATTGTGTTGTAGTTACTGTTCCTTTCTTATTTGACTTGCTTTGCTAGTGTTCTACTGCTCTATTGTTATTGTTGTATTGCGATACTCTTAGCCGAGGGTCTATCGGAAACAACCTCTCTGCCTCCAAGGTAGAGGTAAGGCCTGCGTACAAACTACCCTCCCTAGACCCTACTTGTGGCATTACACTGAGTATGTTGTTGTTGTTATACAAGGTTGGAACATAATTCCGTGAAAAGATTCAACAATTGGAACGGCAAAAAGCAGGAAATGAAAAAAAAGAATCAAACCAACAAAAAGCTCAAAAAATCAAACCTCAACATTAGCAACTTAACCAGCTTCAGCAAGGATTTCTGACAATTGTGAAGGTGTCATCGAAAACGGCAAATTACCCACATACAATTTACATATTTAGAAGCTACATAAAAAGTACTATAAGTCACAATAATTAACAATTTGAAATATTTAAAGGGCATATGAATAAATCGCGGTCAAATAATTTCTTATCTGACTCTCGAAATCCGAACTGTATCACATAAATTGAGACAAAAGAATACTAATTATTGTCTTGAATTCCTAAAACAACATTCTTTTTGTTGCTAAAACAACAACTTATTTTGGGACAAAGGGAGTACAAAACAAAGAGAACAACAACAACAATATACCCCAATGTAATACATTCCCGCAAGTGTGATTTGGGGAGGTAGGATGTACGCAGCCTTACCCTACTTTGTGGGGTAGAGAGGTTAACAAAGATAAATAAACACAAAAAATTATACCAATTATAAAAAGCTCAAAAGACAAACCTCAACGTTAGCAACTTTACCAGCTTCAGCAAAGATTTCAGACAATTGAGAAGCTGTCATCGAAAACGGCAAATTACCCACATACATTCTTCCATCTTCAACACCTTCTTTCTCTTCATCTTCGGGCGAAAACCCAACTTCATCATCAGATACAGCAAAAGTAGAAAAATGGGTTGAAGACTTATTGAAAAGAGAAGAAATGGGGAAATGGGGTTTGAATTTTGTTGGTTTTAAGTGGGTGTTGTTAGTGGTTAAGGAAATGTGGTGTGCTAATGAGAATTTAGGCTTTTGAGTGAAGAGAGATGCTGTAGCAGCTACAGAGAATGAAAAAGCTGACATTTTTGTACCAAAGAACCTGTAAAGTGAAGAAATGAGACAAGATAAAAAGATTTAATTCATTTGGTGGATAGGAATATAACATCAGTGATGGATATTTGTAGTAAATTTGAACACTTAATATATGATATCTTCGTTATGTACTTAACCAAATAAAATTTATTATTATGAAATTGTATATATTAGTTTCGCTTCACGCAATAGCACGCTCCGAAGCAAGCGGGCTTCGCCGATAGTAGCCTCCTGAATTAGTCGAATAGCTTCTTTCCGGCAAAGCTTACCAATCCTATTAGACTATTTTAACCGATTGTTTATATTGACATTCGAGATTTAGGACACTATAGTTATGGCTCGTGCTTTAAATATAAAAAAGAAATGATTACACTTTAAGTGGGATATTTAGTAAAATCAATTAAAATTAGCATCGTTATAGTGAAGGTAAAATCAATTAATTAATATATGAGTAAGATTGTTAAAGAGAGTTAATTTCATAGAGAGTATACCAAATGATAGCTGCTTCTATTATAAGTGGAATGTTGTTACCGGAGGTAAAATATAAGATGAAAAATCAATTCTAAAAATATTTGATTGCTATAGTAAAATACGGAGACGATTATTATAAAGAGGTCTAACCGTTAAAATTTAAAGTGAGAATGCATATCATTTAAATATGATTAAGTGATTAATGTGTATTATAAAAGACACTTATATTACCTTCATTAGTTTTATTATAAATACGTACAAATACACAAAATTTATTGTTGTTTTGGTTGTATTGTGAAATTCATTGTTACACAACAAAATAACTCATTTTCTTTATGAAAAAACCACATCTCCGTAAAAATCAATTTGATGTGGTCAAAACTATTATTCTCCCCCTTTATCACCACCAATGGACTTTCCGGAGCAAATTTGGATTCAGTCAGGTCCCAACATGTATATCAGACAACGAGTAAAGACCAAAAAAGATTAATGTCCTTAAAAAATGCATGATGAGAAGGTAACAAAGGATGCCATGACAATTGCAAACATTTCAAAATCTACACTGTAATGTACAAAAAACTGTATACCAGTCTGAAAACACAAATTTTCACATTATCTGGATCAAGTTCAATCATAATGTAAGAATATTTTTCTCAATTGTAACATTTCAAAAGTGTGGTAATTATACCACATTTAGAATCATCATCTAAGGCTAGGATTAGGTAGGATAAAGTCAAGATTAGACTAGGATTAAACTATTAGTTGACTAAGTTATCTACCTACCATATTCACATTATCATATCATCAATTATAATTATTATTAAATAATTACAATTAATATTCTAATAATTATAATTATTCTATCACACCCCCGCAATCGAAGCGGGAGGTCGGCGTATGCTGAGACTGTCCCGAAAATCTTCAAATAAAACCAGCAGAAGACCTTTAGTAAAAATATCTGCAATCTGATAGCTCGACGGGACATGTAAGACACACACTTGTCCATGAGCGACCTTTTCACTAACAAAGTGAATATCCAGCTCAATATGCTTAGTGCGTTGGTGATTAACCACATTTCCAGAGAGATAAATAACACTAACATTATCACAATACACCAATGTTGCCTTCAGAACCGGACAATGGAGCTCTAGAAGAAGGTTCCGGAGCCAACAAGATTCAGATACCAAATTGGCAACGCCTCGGTATTCTACTTCGGCACTGGATCTGGACAACGTCGCTTGCCGTTTGAAGGATCAAGATACCAAGTTATCACCAAGGAATATACCGTAACCAGACATGGAGCGTCTGGTGTCTGGACATCCACCCCAATCGACATCTGTGTAGGAAATAAGGGTGGATATCGACGACGGATATAAATGCAAGCCAAAATCTAGGGTGCCCTGAATAACGCACAATGTGTTTGAGAGTATGCATGTGATCCTCCATCGGGTTATGCATGAATAAACAGACCTGTTGTACATCATAAGAAATGTCTGGCCTCGTGAAGGTGAGATATTGTAGGGTCCCTGCAAGACTGCGATAATGTGTCGGGTCGTCATATGGCTTGCCAGAGGAAGCACTCAACTTTGGTTTAGTATCAACCGGAGTTGCAGACGGCTTACAGGATGACACGCCAGCACGTTCAACAATATCTGTTGCATACTTCTTTTGGGATAAAAATAAACCACCTACATGACGTGTCACAGCTATCCCTAAGAGGTAACTCAATGGCCCTAAATCTTTCATAGCAAACTCAGAGCCAAGCAGTGACATGATGGACTTGTGAAAAGCATCGGATGAGCCAATCAATATAATATCATCCACATATAAAAGAAGGTAAGCAATGTTATTACCCTGACGGTAGATGAACAAAGAATGATCAAAACGGCTGTTAGGAAACCCAATATGCGAAACATAATCCGCAAAACTCTTGTACTAGACCTGGGGAGCCTGTTTGAGCCCATATAATGATTTTTTCAGCAGGCACACATGATTCAGATAAGTGGAGTCTCGGTATCCCAAGGGCTGGTACATGTATACTGTTTCATTGAGGTCTTCATGTAGGAAGACATTTTTGACATCTAGCTGATGAAGTTGCCATGATTTTGAAAGAGCCAAACTAAGGACCGTTCTTATGGTTGCCGGTTTAACCATCGGACTGAACGTCTCACAGCAATCCACACCAATCTGTTGTGTCTTTCCATCACCTACAAGACGGACTTTGTGGCTCTCAAAAGTACTATCAGATTTTTCTTTGTAACTGAAAATCCATATAGACCGAATCACATTAGCATTAGGGGGACGGGGGACCAACTCCCACGTCCTATTTTTAATAAGAGCATTAAATTAATCATCCATAACCATTTTCCAATTCGGGTCATTAAGGGTAGACACATGATTACGAGGCAATAGTGATTTTGTAACACGGGTGTGAAGGCCATATTTTGTGTTGGGCTTGAAAATTCTGTGTTGACTACGAGTGACTGGCCGCTTGGTCGGAATAGAAATTAAGGCAGTGGGGGGAATAGGACTGCCCGACAGTGGGCAGGGACTTGGGCCGTGACCCAAGCCACTATCAGGCAGTGGGTTGCTTGGCATTGGGATGCCAGGCAGTGGCCCATTGCTTCCAGTAGTGAATAGGCTCAGGCTCGGAGGCCTAGACCGCTTGGTAGTGGTAGGCTGCGTCTGGGCCACTGTTTCTGGGCCCAATTCCCCCAAACTTGCTGGGTTGGCTGAAACAGTGGGATTCAGACGGATAAAAAAAATGTTGGGCCAAATACGAGGGTATGCCATCATCTAGAAAATCGTAGGTAGGGAGCCTGGAACCTTGCATTTTGGTAAATGGAAAATTTGCTTCATCAAAGATTACGTGATGTCTCACAATGATTTTATTAGAGGATATGTCATAATATTTATAACCTCGATGATTGGAGGGATAACCCAAAAAAATACAAAGAGTAGACCGGGGTTGAAGTTTATTGATCGTGGTGGATGGAATAAGAGGATATCATAAGCACATGAACACCCGTAGATGAGAGTAAGACGGTTCCTTTAGGTATAAGATTTTTAGAGGGGCTTGATAGGAAAAATATTTGTTTGAAAGTATGTTAAGTAGATATGTTGCTATTTATAGTGTGTGATGCCAAAAGGATGATGGTAGAGCGACATGTGCAAGGGATGTTCTAATAATGTTATTGATGGTTCGAATTTTCTTTTCGCCTTTCCATTTTGAGAGGAAGTATGAGGACATGAAAGACGAAAGGTTAAACCATTTGCATTGCAAAAATCCCAAAATGACCAATTATCAAACTCCCTACAATTATCATATTGAATATTTTTAATATCCCGTCAAGTTGATTTCGGATGAATGCTCTAAAAGTGAGAAATGTGGAAAAAACTTATGACTTTTTAGACAACAGAAACGTCCACAAAAAATTAGAGTAATCATCTAGCAAGAACAAATAATATCGATGGCCCAAAGAGCTCAAAACGGGAGATGTCCAAATATCACAATGGATAATATCAAAAGGCATAAGAGTGCATGAATTAGAAGAAACAAATGACAATTGAACATGGTTTTCAAGTGGGCATGAATGACACATATTTGAATTACGTGTTCGAATACATGAAATAAAATTATTTTGTTTAAGGGAGACTAAAACATGTGCTCCCGTATGATCCAAACGTTTATGCCACAGTAAAGGCGCTAAAGCTTCAAATGTGGATGGTAACTTGGCTTGATGATTGAGTGTGGTGATTGGATAGAGCTCGCCCTGACTATCACATCGCATTAGATGCATCCCCGTATGAAAATCCTTCACGAAAAATTCAGAAGGGTCAAAATCAACAGAAACCCAATTATCAGTAGTAAACTTTCTAACCGAAACCAAGTTTCTAATCAATTGTGGAGCATAAAATACATTCTTTAAAGTTAACGGTGGGTTTGGTAGAGACAATTTGGTAGAACTATAACCACGAATTGGAATAGAATGACCATTTTCGACAATTATACCATTATTTTTGCTCAAATTAAAATAGGACGAGAGATTACCTTGGGAGGACGTCATATGACACGTCGCTGCATTTGGAAAGTCCGCCATGTCGGTGGTGGAGAATTCTTGCTCAAGGGTGACAACTCGGGAATTCTTATTATCTTGGAAGATATCCCGTAAGCGATTCCAAGCCTCCATCGCCGTGGAGTCGGGTTCCATAATTGTATGCAACAAATCACTTGAAATAGTTGCATAAATCCACAAAAGAACCGTCGCATCAAGGGTGAGCCACATTTCTTTTTCATCATCGGTGCCCGACAACTTTTCCTTGCCCTTTTCCGGTTGGATTATGTGATGAATAACCCGGTGGGAGCGGCAACATATTTTAAAGAGATCTGCCCATGTCGCGTAATGAACGTTTTCCATCTCAAGAGTGATGGAAATATGAATTTTGATATTGAAAAAGGCAAGAGCGGGATGAAATGTGAATTTAGAGTCGGACATTGTTGACGAAAAAAGAAAAAAATTGAAAATTTTGGCCGGCCGATCGATTAGGGGGGAGGGGGGACGACCGGGGGGGGGGGGGGGTAGTATTATTTTAGGTTAGGATTTTCCCTAAACTCTTGATTGTAACATTCCAAAAGTGTGGTAATTATAACACAATTACAATCATCATCTAAGGCTAGGATTAAGTAGGATAAAACTAAGATTAAGCTATTAGTTGACTAAGTTATCTACCCTACCTACCATATTCACATTATCCGATCATCAATTATAATTATTACTAGATAATTACCATTAATATTTTAATAATTACAATTATTCTATTAAATAGATCAACTGTATTTTTACAAACTAACATCAAAAGAGTAATCCAAACACACTGCAACATTCCCTGACCCGATCGCTGGATCATCGTCGTCGTCATCATCATCATCTTATCCAAAACAAGTTTATTTATCTTACAAGTGCTGAAAGTTAAAGTAGCATTAAGGCTTTAGCGCCTCTTACCATCCACGTTGCTTGATAGCAAAATAGAACGATAGAGGCAGCTGCGTTAATGCTAAGCCAAGGATGAACTGCCCATTGATAGCCAAGGATGATCTGCCAATTGCAAGCAACCAAAATGCTGGTCACTAGGGTTGCAGCACGGAAGCCGAGGCTATCAAACTTTGAGGTTGCAACAGCTATCTGCTGTGCAAACCCACTTACCAGCCATGAGAACACCGTTTCCAGTATTCATCATGTCCGGTATTGCCTGAACCTGAGGGCCCTGATGGGGCCTCAGGTTCTGGAACGAAAAAGGATCAAGATTTCCCCTAGAGTACCCTGATGAATAGCAGAACCTGCCGCCAATTGTTTCTTTTGGCGAGCTCAAATTGCTGCTATGGGACTGCAGCACTTCAGAGTTTTGAGATCCGGTGGGGTAAAAGTTTTGAATGTCGCCTGTCTTGAAGGTATTGGTGGTTTTTCCACCCTTCATAGTTCCATTCAAGTTCCTCGTGTTCAAGAAGCGGCCACCACAGCCCCTAGGTCGGCGTAAAGCATGGAGATGGCGAGAGAGGTGCAAGTATGGCTGCAACCATTAAAAAGTATTACTTAAAAAGTTCTTAGCTTGTGAAATTTTGAAAAATGAATACAACAGAGTATTGTCAAAAAGGCGAAAAGCTTTAAAAAGCGCTCCAGGTCTATTAGGGCTTCAAACGCAAAGCTTAATTAAAGTATGGACTTTAGTAAAATATGGCGCAATAAAAAAAAGTAACAAATATATATATGTAATGCAAGAAAAAAGTAACAACAACGATTAATATATCTCTTTTGCTGATTATATGTATTGTTTAGTGCCGTTTTATTCAAGATGGAACTCATGGGCAATGAAGCACACTCCTTAGTACCTTGCATACACTAAAGTGCAACTTAAGCGAGGCGAAGTGCCTTCCCTAAGCTATTTTGAGCTTCACTGCTTAAGCGCGCTTTAAATGAGCCTTTGACAACACTTGTAGATCCGTTATCTATGATGATAGAAATAAAACTTTACCTTGCGTGGTTTAAGGGCTTTTTTCTCCATTTCCTTAGCACGGGACTTTCGACGCCTCAGTATTCCATGATACTGCTTGGCGTTCACGAATATAGGACCTTCATCAGAGGCCAAATTCAACGGAAGCATAATCCGGCCCTTCATTTAGAAGATATTTCAAATGGTATTGTAGATAGCAATCAGCTAAGCATTACAAGGTTATGATGCAAATCAAATTACCAATTTGAATAGAGTGACAACATATTATACTCCTTTAGTTATAGACAAATGATAGTTTAGCAAAAGAACAAAGTTGTCATTTATTCAAACTTCGAATAAATGATCATTAGCAAATAATTAAAGGATCTCACGATAGGTCTAAGAAATTAGCAATATCTTTCGGTTTGACAATTTGGGAGCAAATTTTCTTTCCAAATTTAACTCAACGGGAGACAAATGTTATTCCAATAATATTTTCTTTAACAAAATAAATTATTAGTTCTTTCAATTGTTTTGACACCTTCTTAATAAAGTACTTCATCAAACGCTGTTCAACCACAACTAAAACAAGTACCAAGCAGACTACTACTCTTTACTTCAAAACGAAATATAAGTATGTTTCCTTTTTTTAGGGATCAATCGTAGCCTTTGAAACTCAGGGATAGTGGGCCTCCCCTCGACCCTTCCACTTAAATACTAGGCTTAGTTTCTATGGCGTAGGCTCGAACCTGTGACCTAAGTCACAAATCCCTCAACCTTTGGCACTTGAACTAAACCGTGAGGGCAAAATATGTTTTCATACAGAGTAAGGCAAATGAGAGGTATGTTTCCAAACAGTAAAGCAAATGAATCAAGTCAGAACAGTTTGTGCTTTGAGCTTTCAAAACTCCTTAGAGTTGAGTTCATATCCTCTATTAGCAGTAACCTATTCACATCTAAAAAATGGCCTAAAACTCATCATCAACGATTGCTTTTAAGGTAGGCCAATTGGCTGTAACTTGACCCACCATATTCTAAGCTTGTGCCCCATTGACGGTTAAATTTTCATCTATTTAACTGCTTACAAGAAAAAGATATTCATCTCCTCAGCAAAAGAAATACTAAGGTGAAAAATTGGAGCCGTGTTCCCTCAAACTCTCAGGTTATATAATGTGTACCGAGGTAGCTTCTTCTATACATGAGGCACGTTATAACATCTCTGCTTGTGAGAAAAAACTTAAATATACCAATTATCAGATGTTAAACAAGTAGACTCATTGGTCGCCATCTAGACAACATCTTAGCCGTACCAGCATTTACATACTGCTACAGACACTCAGTTAAAGGAGTAAATACGAGACCCAACGACATTACTTTGCTTTGAGTAATCGTACGATGCTGTCTTTATCAAACAATTGATCTAACTAGCAAAATCAACGGGCATAAATCAAGATTTTTTGAACTTTCTCTCGTCTTTTTCAACAAAAAATTGCAATCTTCTTTTTGTTGACGAAGAAAGAATGGCATTGGAAACTTTTTTCAAATTAACCACATTAAAAGTCCAACTCGGCTCGCATATGATGTGCTATAACAAAATTTAGGCAATATTATCAATGACGGAAACATGATCATATACTCTGTCATAAAGTTAATATTGATCGGGTTGCAAGTTTGAAAAGATTTAAAAAACCTTATAAAGCTGAAATTTGTTATCGTTGTAAGTTATGCAACAACACAACAAAAATGTAGAGCAGTAATTTGTGCTTGGCCAAGGTTTCGGAAGTATTTCTGGGGAAAAAATACTTTGAAAAACACTTATTTTTTTCCTATAAGCTTGGCCAAACACCTCAACATTCTGAATTAAGCACTTTTGACTTCGAATGAACTTGGCCAAACAGGCAATAATTCCAGAGAAAACATATATTACCAAACCCACATAACTCTAGTGATTGGAAAGTGATGCTATCAGAAAGAAGTAGTACCGAAAGTTGAGGACCGTAAGCTGAAAATAACCCAACACATTGCTCTCCATAAGGATACTTTGCAGAAATCTGCACCATTTAAAAGCACATCAAAATAAACAGAATGAATAAGCACAGATATAGTGATTATCGAAGACTTATGGAATTTTCGTGATGAAAACAATTACCAGGGGCTGACCGAACCCTAGCTCAAAGTGACCTCGGTAGTCCATATTAGCTAAGTGAACAGAGTTAGCAGCTTGGATGTTTGAAAGTTTTTGCCCATTTGCTGATAATTTGCAATCACCTGAAGGAGATACTACATTAAATATCAACTTGTTCTTTATAAAACGCGTTGTAAAAGAATAAATCATCCCAAATGCTTAAGCAATTCAACGGAACGTGATTCCCTTGATGAGAACTAGAGAAGAGAAGGTGCATTGAGTATGATGTTAAAAAGGAAAATGAGAAAACAAAATGACAAAATAGCTGTGATTCTCTAGTTCAAGAGATTAAATGGAGTTAAAAAAGAAGCAATAATAAAATCCCTAGTTAACAAGTAAATTACTTATGATATTCCATAATTCTAAGCATCATCAGTAGAGAAATTTGAGTTGGACATCATTTTTGAGAAAGAAAACACCACACAAATAATTTTGAGATTACAGACATTGCCTTGATGTTCTATTATATATGCATCAAGGAGAAGCAGAAGGAGGACAATAGTTTTATCTCTAAACTATGTTGGAAGTTTGGAGCAACAGATTTTTTCCAACTTCCAAACTAGATATTCTTTTTGGTCTTGCACTTGTAAGTCCATTAAAAAGCTCGTAATAAGGTGGTCAAGGGGATATTTCAGTACATCAAATCTACACTTGACTATGGTAAAATTTTACTCAATCCTACCAAAATTTTTGGGTTATTGTTATTTTCATAATGATTGAGCCTGTGATATTGATGATTGGAAAAGCACTACCAGTTTTCTGTCTATTAGATATTGATTTCTGCTGCTGTATGTTCTTTCGTATATTTTGTTTATCTTATTTACCTGCATTACTTCTTTTTTCAGAATGCTTTATCATGGCTTATTCGCTTTTGTTACTCTCATTTTCATTCGGCTTTAAATTTCTTGTCCGGATCTGACCGTTTCTCTTGCTTTGCTTGTGCTTATGCTTTCTTGAGCCAAGGGTCTTTCGGAAACAACCTCTCTACTTACCAAGATAGATGTAAGATCTACGTACACTCTACCCTCCCTAGACCCCACGTTGTGGGACTTCACTGAGTATATTGTTGTTGTAGATTTGACAAAGAACTGTGGAAAAAGAAGGATTAGCGAGAACTCACATTTGGAGGTGCATATTTTGCAGTTTCTGCTAGTTCTAATCTATTTTCTGTAGTCTGGTGCAACTTTTTGAAGTGCAATTTATGTTTTTTTTTTGTTGTCTATTGTTGGTGTCTTGTGCAGTTGCGGTTTCTAGGATTAGATGGGACTTTCCTAGTGTTTCTAATTAAATCTTTTTTTAACAGTTCCCCTCAAATCTAACCAAGAGAGTTTGCTAGAATATTTAACTGTGATCAAAAGTGCTTAACAACAACAACATTCCCAATGAAATTTCACAGGTGGTGTCTTGGTGTACGCACACCTTATCTCTACCTCGTGGAGGTAGAGAGGTTGTTTCCGAAAGATTCTCGGCTCAAATGACACATATCAAAGCAGGTGAAAAAGAAAATAATTAAGTAAACACGACATAGCAAATAGTAGGGATGGGACCAGAGGTGCTTATTTTATACAAACTTAAAGGACCAAAATTGCTCAGGAGTATAAAAGGAACTACTTTGAACCTACCCCAAACATAAGGGGCCATTTTTTTTCATTTATCACAACCCTCCTCATACGAGGTGTTGATTTCTTTTTGCACAACAACTCTTAATATGAAACATTAAGTTTGTTCTAACCCAAACAATGAAATACATCTTAACATGCCAAATAAAAAACAAAGCAGAAATGGATAGCCCGATGCATGAAGCATCCCATGTTCAGGGACCGGGAATTAGCCGGACCCCAAGTAGGCAGCCTAACCTGACACAAGCATTAGATACTGATTTCACGGCTCGAACCTTATCAAACAAAAAAGGACGACAGATCCTACAGATTGCAATAAAAAACGATGGATTAATTGAAGAAGAAAGTAGTACCAGAGAAAATAGTGAACTCAGTTGCATTCCCCTTAGGCTGCTGTTGCTCCACAGATGCAGATTTCAATTGTCCAAAAGGCTCAGCATAAGCAACAGATTGAGACACAAGGCCACTACTCCATGGAGTAGTGCACAATGTTGCAACAGATTGATTCTGAGCAACCCCTTCATTTCCTTCGGAAAATATAGTATGCATGGTCATATAGATGCAACCTCAAAAGCAATTCACAACCTTTTTCTTGAAAATCTAAAGGAAGTTCCTGCAACTTAATAAATTAAAGCAATCAATATTTCATAAGTTGCCTTGAAAATAGAGCCCCAAGATATAATATAAGAGAAGCTCTGAAACTTAATCCAAAAATCCAAAATTTATATAATAATAAAATTCAACCCCACTATTCAACAATCTTTTCCAGAAATAAACGAACCATCAAGGTTTAAAAAATAATCAAGAAAAAAAGAACTTGAAAAACTTGCAATAGGAAAAAAAAGTCTTTTTTGTTATATTGTGGTGTCTGGTCCAACTTGTGCACACGTGTATATGCTAACTCTCACTAGCACAAGTATCGTGTAACTCTATCCGACAAATGAGAAAAAAATCACCTAATTTTTTACTCTACTGGAATTTGAACCAAGACTTCATGTTCATAGTTTCAACTCACCTTCAATGACCACTAAGCTACACCCTCGGTTGCTAGGAAAAAAACAAAAGATCTTGACACCAAGTTTTATCTTTTCTTCATCATTGTACAAAAGGAACAGCTAAAGAAAAGGAAAATCTAAAGAAACCCACATAAGAATCACCAGTCTCTGAACAAAAACTCCAACAGAGATAAACAAAACTATAAGATAATCAGATAAAGGTCACAACAAATGGCAGTGACAAAGAACAAAACAATACACACAAACACCACAAAATTTAATCAGAATATATAACCGACCTTGTAGTTCAACAAAGAAGAAAAAGAACAAATTTTTACAACAGCCATAATAGAGAAAAGTGAATATTCTTGAAAAAAACAGAAGGGAGAATTCCAAGTATAGTGTCATACGCCCAAAAAAATAACTTGAAAACTTCCAATAGGAAAAAATTCTTTTCCTTTTTTATAATCATGTTATCATGGTATCCGAGCCAATTTACCCACACCTCGACTAATGAGTAGCTATTAACATCTCCCTGCACGGGTACCGAGCAACTCTATCCATACAAGCTTGAACAGATATGAAGATATCAATCTCAAAAGATTTAAACTCGAGACCTCACGGTTCCTTAACCTACTTCATTTGACTACTAAGCCACCAAAAAATCTTGAAACCAAGTTTAATCTTTTCTTCATCATTGTTTCCAAAAACAACAAATTTTAAAAGGAAAATTTAAGGAAACTCACATAAATCACCAGTCCCTCAACAATATTTCTTACAGAAACAAACAAAACTATAATATAATCAAACAAATATCACAAAAATGTCGAGTGGCAAAGAACAAAACAAAGTAAATCACAAAATATATAACCAACCATGAGTTCTACACTAGAGGGAAAGAAAGAACAAATTTTTAAAGCAGCCATAATACAGAAAAATGAATATTCTTCAAAAAAGAGTTGTACCTAGAGAAGTAATAGTAGTAGTAGTATGAGAAGGAATTAAGCTGTGTACGATTATACGGTCAATTAGAGAAACCCATTTGCTAGGAACTATGTTGGTACAATATCAAGCAAGAAAGAGACAGAGAAAGAAGGAAGGCAATAGAATGGTTTACAAGTGGAAAAATGGAATTACATGGAAATGACCAATGAACTATAGCCTTCATGGAAGGACTTTGTTTTATATGCTTTGTTGGCATAAATCAACTTGTAAAAAACTGACGTGGTCTTTAAAATTTATGTGTGATGTTCGTGCAACGTGAATATTTGTGTTTACATATTCAACTTTATAAAATTTGAGGCTTTTACTTCTGCACACTCAAAATTAGAAGACATACTTGTCAGCTGAAGTCAAGTTTGAGGACATGTTTATTTATTATGCCTTTTAAATTTGAATTCTGAAAATAAAATCATATTTTGATAAAAAGTGTTTACCCTCCGATATAAGACTCTCGACGCAAACAAATCATATTAACTTAAGCATTATAATTGAATGGACCTTATAGAACTTTGCTATCGCAGAAAATCCTTTATTTCGCTATCACGGTAGGAAGTTTGCGATCGTGGAGAACATTGATAATTGAGTTTTCGCTATTGTTACCCTTTGTGATCGCGGGAGGTGTCAAGATTCAAGTGGTAATGAATTTTCCGGTAGTTTCTAAAGGAATCTGTTCCTTGATTTTATTGATGAATGATTTACAATATATATAAGGTTACAAGAATATTTACTTTGATACAAACTAGGTAATTAATTAACATAATTACAAAATGATTATAATTCTACCTAAAATAGGAGATATACAATTAATGAAAGAATATTGAGAAATATTCTATTACACCCCCGCAGTCGAAGCGGGAGGTTCTCAAATACTGAGACTGGCTCGAAAATCATCAAATAGTATGCGCGAAAGTCTTTTGGTGAAGATGTTGACAATCTGATATCTGGAAGGAACATGAAGGAGACAAACTTGACCACGAGCCATTTTTTCGCGAACGAAATGAATGTCCATCTCAATGTGTTTAGTGCGCTGATGTTGGACGGGATTGCCGGAAAGATATATCGCACTAATATTATCACAGTAGATCAGTGTTTCCTTTTGCATCAGGCAGTGAAGCTCAAGTAGAAGGTTACGAATCCAACAAGACTCAGAGACGACGTTAGCAACACCTCTGTATTCTGCCTCTGCACTAGATCGGGATAGTATAGGTTATCTTTTGAAAGACCAAGACAATAGGTTATCTCCGAGGAAAATGCAATAACCAGACATGAAGCGTCGGGTGTCAGGACATCCACCCTAGTCAGCATCAGAATAAACAGTGAGACCAGTGAGTGAAGATCTGTATAGATATAATCCGAAGTGAAGTGTACCTTGGACGTATCGTAAAATACGTTTGAGGGCATGTATGTGTGCTTCCGTTGGATTGTGCATATGCAAGAAGATTTGTTGCACGACATAGGATATGTCTGGTCTCATGAATATGAAATACTGCAGGCCCCAACCAGGCTACGATAGTGAGTCGGGTCTGAATATGAAGGGCCGGATTAGTGCTGAGCTTGGAATTGGTGTCTATAAGCGTGTATGATGGTTTGTAAGATATCATGCCTGCACGGTCAAGGATCTCTTCGGCGTACTTCTTCTGACATAGAAATAGGCCGCCAGAATGTCGAGTGACAGAGATGCCCAAAAAATAACTCAGGGCCCACAAATCTTTCATAGCAAACTCAGAGGAAATGAGAGACATATTGGACCGACGGAGAACATAAAATGATATTGTGAAGATGATGTCATCAACATATAATAATAGATAAGCCATGTCTGTACCGTTGTTGTAGATGAACAGGGAATGATCAGATCTGCTGTATGAAAAATCGATAGAGGAGACATAATCGGTCAACCGCTGGTACCATGCTCGAGGAGCATGTTTCAGTCCATAGAGCAATTTCTGCAACATACACATAATCCAGATGAATAGGATCCCTGAAACCCATAGGCTGATGCATATATACCGTTTTATGAAGATCCTCATATAAGAAGACATTCTTAACATCAAGCTGATGAATGTGCCAAGACTTAGATATGGCAATACCGAGGACGGTCCGGATGGTTGCGGGCATTATGACCGGACTGAATGTTTCATCACAATCCACTCTCACTTGTTGATACCTGCCATCACCTATAAGGCGAGCCTTGTACCTCTCAAAAGAACCATCATATTTCTTTTTATGTCTGAAAATCCACATAGAATGAATAATGTTAGCATCAGATGGACGGGGTACTAGGTCCCACACCTTATTATCAATAAGAGCATTATATTCTTCAATCATTATGTCTTTCCAATTAGGTTCGGATAAGGCATCCTTCGGGTTACGAGGGACAAGGAAATGGACAACTGAAACGGAAAGGTTAAACATCTATTTAGGTTTCTGAATTTTGTGCATGACATGTGTTTCCATGGTCCGAGAGTGTGTCTCAGGACGCGGAACAGGAGAGGGGTTTGCCACGGGATTGCCGGGAAGAGGAGGAAGGGCAGGGGTGACGGTACTGGCTGGCCGAACCTCAGTTTGCCGAGAGGTGGCTGTGGAATCACCCTGATGTAGGCTATTCCGGGCCACCGTTGGCAGAACCGGGTGGGCAACTAGTCTTAGACTGACTGAGGTGGTGGCGGGTGCCAGGGTATGGGATGTCGGACTATGTAAATGGTGAATTAGAAAAGGGTTTAGGCCAAAATCTAGAAAGTCATAGAAATGTCGAGGTGACGAATGTAGAAAGGCAACGGGGAATTGAGACTCATCAAATAGGACATGATGTGAAATAATAATTTTATGGCTCGACAAGTCATATCACGAGTAACCACGATGATTGACAGGGTAACCCAGAAATATACACAGGGAAGACCGAGGTTGGAGTTTGTGAGTGGTCGGATGGAGAGGGTAACAAAGACATCCAAAAATACGCAAGTGTTGGTAGGAGGAGTTCCTACGAAACAAAACTGGGGCGGGCGTCCGTTGAGCTAGAGACTTGTTTGGGATTATGTTTAGGAGATAGGTGGCCATGGAGAGTTCGTAATACCAGAATTGAGGGGGAATTGAGGCATGAGCAAGTAGGGCATGAATGAGGTTGTTTATGGTTCGGATTTTCCGTTCGGCTTTACCATTTTTGGAGGATGTGTGAAGGCAGAAAAAATGAAAGGTAAGACCGTTTTTGGAGAAAAACTCTTTGAATTGGTTATTATCGAATTCTCTGTCATTGTCACATTGAAAACATTTAATGCTCTTTTCAAATTGTGTTTTTACGAAAGCACTAAATGAAGAAAAAATGGGGTAGACCTGGGATTTATTTCCAATTGGAAAAGTCTATAGAAAGTTGGAATAATCATCCAAAAATAACACATAATATCGATGGCCAGACGTACTCAAAATAGGGGATGTCCACAAATCACTATGTATGATATCGAAAGACATTAAAGTACAATTTGTGGATGCAGAAAATAGTAATTTTACATGTTTCGCAAAAACGCAAGATTTACATATAGGAGTCCTAAAAATACGGTTGCAATTAATAAAATTATTTTTCCTAAGGGACCGTAAAACAGAGTCTCCCGGATGTCTTAATCTAGAATGTCATAGGGAAGACGAAAGAGCAATAAAAGTTGAGGAAACTAAGGCTGGATTGTTGACGGCGTTTGAAATATGGTAGAGATCTTCGGTGATGTCACATCTCATTATTCGTCTCCCTGTCGTAAAATCTTTTACAGTAAAACCAAAAGGATCAATGTCAAGGAAAACTCAATTGTCAGTTATGAAACATCGCACGAAGATTAGATTTTAATGAGTTTAGGGGCATGGAGGATATTTTTTAAGATTAGTGGTGGATGTGGTGTGGATATAGAGGGTGGATAGGGAGGAATGACCATAACCATGGATGGGAATGCCTTGTCCACTACCAATAATAATATTCCAATTTAAATTACTCAAATTGAAATAAGACACGAGAGTACCTTATGATGCCGTCATGTGAGATGTGGCGCATGTGTCCATATATCAATTTTCATCTGGAGTGTTGAGTGACATTGTGCTCATAGCTGCCTTAATGTCAATCGGTGCATAAGTCGATGGTAGGGGGTTTGTGCTGTGTAGACATGTTGTGGACGTGGGCCAAGTATGTCAGGTTAGGCCTGTCGGTTCTGAGGTGGAGTCCACAAGGATGTCGTATACAGACAAAGAGGGGAGGCCCATGACGGTGGGGCCTACGCATCCCACAGTGGGTAGGCAGCCCATGACGCAAGCTGCTGCCACTGCCGCAGTCGCTGCTGGTTGTTTCCGATAGGCGGGGAATGCCCCTTCACGCCGTTGTTATTGCCGAAATTTCTTCCGCCGCGGCCTTTGCCGGACTGCCTGCTCCGGCGGTTGTTACAGGAGGAAGCAGACTATTACGGGTCCTCTGGCCGACAGTTCTTCTTTCCAGACCGGGAGGCCCTGCTGTCAGCGGAGGGCCCGACGGTGGTGGTGAGGGAGGCGTCGGCAATGCTGGCCCGAGTGGTGCTGCGCTTGATTTTTTGGGTTTCCTCAAGGATGAGCTTCGAACGGGCCTCATAAAATAGAGGTAACGACATGCATTGTTGAAGGACGATGGCAACGCCGTCATATGATTCGTTCAAACCTGCAATAAGTTGCATGGCCAATCATTGATTAGTGACTGATGCGCCGATGTTGGAGAGTTAGTCAGCAAGTATCTTGAGTTCTTGACAATAGGCAGACACGTTTGGGAAATAGTCATGATGAATGTCCTTGAACTGATTTTCAAGGTATAACGCTTGTTGAGTTTTATTGTCGTGGAAAATACTGTCCAAACGTTCCTACATTTGGCTGGCAGTGGCATCTGTCTGAATGATGGTATGCAATAGATCATTAGATATCGTGCCGTATATCCACTGGAGGACGGCTGCGTCCAAACGAGCCAGAGTGCATTATCAGAAGACAAAGTTGAGGGTACGTCTGTGGACTTCAGCGTGGGAGGGATGATATAGTCGATAACTTCGTAAACACGACAATAGATCTTAAAAATCTATGCCCACGAGGAGTATTGACCCTTTTCCATCTCAAGAGTCACAAGGATGAAGTTTTTAATGTTGTTTACGGCAAGTGCCCGATGAAATTTAGTTTTGTTAGCCATGGAATAGGAAATTTAGGAGTAAGAGGGAGGGAGAATGGCCGGAAAACTAGGGTTCCGTCGTGGGGAAAAGAGGGAGATGGGGGGCGGCTGAGAGAGGTCGGCAGCTAAGGTTCCGACGTGGGCTAGGTGCCGAGAAAGTGTATCGGCGGCTAGGTTCGGGTTTGTAGTTTTAGGCTACTGATACCATAAACGAATAAGTTCCTTGATTTTATTGATGAATGATTTACAATATATATAAGGTTACAAGAATATTTACTTTGATACAAACTAGGTCACTAATTAACCTAATTACAAAAGAATTATAATTCTACCTAAAATTGGAGATATACAATTAATATAATTAATTAAAGAATATTGAGAAATATTCTATTAGTTTCGACCTCAATTTTGATCCAAAACAATCACCTCCATATTACACCAAATTTGAAACACAACCCTCCATAGATTATTCCCAACAATTTTCAATAACACCCTTTTGAAAATTCAGATAAATCAGGCCCTACATCGAATAGCTGATGAAAAGAAACTTCTCCCAAATGTGATAACTCCATGACTGGAGCTTGTGAAGCTACATAAGTGAAGAACAATGAAGAAGAGATAGAGAAGAGAGAGAAAGAGAGGAGGAGAGAGAGTAACATAAAATAATTATTCTACATTGAGAGATGAATTACAAAATATCTAAAAAAAAATGAATTGTGTTACTGTTACATCATATCAAATCATCCATTATGTAATAAATCAAATATTATGTAATTAGTATTGTAAGATGATTAACACATTCTTAGGATAATCTTCCTAAATAGTAGCCATAGATTGATCTCATATGGTATATATATATATATTGTATTATTGGTATGAAATTAATTTCCTTCATGGTATCAAGAGCCATAATTTTTTTGCCCTAACCCCCCACCCCACCTTCGGCCTCATCACTAGCCGAAAACCACCACTTTTTTGGCCTCCTTAAAACCAAACCCTAACTAGGGTTTTCTACAAACACTAACCCTAGCTTAAATACTACCCCCCCTCCCCTACCTTTTTTTTTGGTTTCTCCCAAACAAACCCTAATTAGGGTTCTTCATCTCCCTTCCTCTAATCACTTTCTCCTCCAATTTTCTTGTATTTTCTTGGGTAACAATGGTGGCGGAGTTATTCAAAATTCATTGCCGAGCATACGAAGTAATAGACCATATTATTCCTCATAAGTCTTCATCGGAGACCACCGTTGTTGACAAAAATTTATGATCTCGCTTAGATACTATAGTCCTTCAATGGATATACGACACCATCTCAAATGACCTTTCGCACTCCATTTTGGAACCAAACTCTATGGCTCAACAAGCTTGAGAGCGTTTACAAAATATTTTTCAAGATAAAAAAATTTCTCGGGCGGTATATCTTGAAAACCAATTCACCAATGTAAAATTGGATGATTTTTCAAACGTCTCTACATATTGTCAAGAGTTGAAATTTTTTGACGATTAACTCCCAAATGTTGGTGCGCCAGTGACGAATCAAAGGTTAGTTCTCCAATTGATTACGGGATTGAATGAACAATTTGATGGTGTTGCTACGTTCATTCAACAAAACAATCCATTACCACCATTCTATGAGGCTCGTTCGAGATTAATTCTTGAAGAAACCCGAAAGCAAAAATAGGCGACGAGGGCGGCAACTAATGCCGACACCACTCTTATTTCCACTAACACTTATAACGATGATTTTGGCACTCAAAATTCTGATTCCGATAGTGGTTCAAACAGATAAAATAATGGGTCAAAAGTGGTCAATAACGTAATAATAACAAAGAAAAAAATAATGGTGGAAAGGGATGGGGTCGGGGTGGCGGACAGGCTGTCGGTGGAGGCAACAACTGCGGCCAGCACAGCCAAAACAGACCTCATTGGCAGCCAACCAACGGGTAGTGGGGGCAGTACCCATCATGGGGCTGGCAGCCGCAACAATGGGTTGTCCCTTCATGCTCGTACCCCACGGCTAAGTGGGCCCGACCTCCTTCCGCTTCTAAATAGCCTGGGGTTCTTGGTTCTCGTCCGCAGCAAGCTTTTGCAGCCTATGGACCATCTTCCGCAAGTTATGCTCCCACAGATATTGAACATGCCATGAACAACATGAATCTAAGTGTTCCACTTCCAGATGATTCGTGGTACATGGATACAGGGGCAATATCACACATAACGACATCTCAAGGTACTCTCTCGTCTTATTTTAATATGAGCAGTAATAAAAATATTATTATTGCCAGTGGGCAGAAAATTCCAATTCGTGGTATTGGTCAATTAAATCTCCTCCTTCACCCACCTTTACATTTGAAAAATTTCCTACATGCACCCAAACTGATTAAAAACTTGATATTTGTACGTCGTTTCACAACTGACAACACTGTTTCTGTTAATTTTGATCTATTTGGGTTTTCTCTGAAGGATTTTCAAACGGGGATGCCACTAATGAGATGTAATAGCACTGAGGATTTGTATCCCATCACCGCCACCACCAACAACCAAGTCACCAATCCATCAACCTTTGCAGTTATTTCTCCTATTTTATGGCATAACCGGTTGGGACACACGGGAGCACCAGTGTTCAATTTTCTTAGAAATAATAAATTTGTTGATTGTGACAAACTTATGGAATCTCATGTTTGCCAGACTTGCATTTTTGAGAAGCATGTTAAATTTCTCTTTTCTTTATCTGTTTCCAATACTCTTATGCCATTTGATCTCATGCATATTGATTTATGGACATCCCCGATTTTAAGTTCGGCAGGTCATAAGTATTATATGCTTATTTTGGATGATTATTCGAATTTTTTGCGGACATTTCCCATAGAAAGAAATCGTAGGTCTTCACCGTTTTTAAATAATTTAGTATTTTCATCAAAACTCAATTTGAGAAATCCATTAAATGTTTTCAATGTGAGGGAATTCATAAATGGCCAATTTAAGGAATTTTGTCACCAAAATAGAATATCATTGCGTCTTTCATGTCCGCATACTTCTCCTCAAAATGGGAAGACCGAAAGAAAAACCTGAACAATCAACAATCTAATTCGCACACGTATTGCACATTCGTATCATGCTCTTCAAATGACCACATATCTTTTAAACATTCTTCCTAGCAAGCTACTCTCAAACCTATCACCCACACAAATGTTGTACCATCATATTTCTTCCTATACACATTTGAGAATTTTTAGGTATTTATGTTATCCCTTGTTTCCGTCCACAACCATAAACAAACTTCAAGCTCGTTCCACTCCTTGTGTTTTTTTGGGATACCCATAAAATCATAGGGGATATAAGTGTTATGATATGTCTAATGGGAAAATTATCATCTCTCGTCAAGTTGTTTTTTATGAGTCCACATTCCCATTTGCTAAATCTCACGTGGCGGCCCTGCCTTCATACATATTTTTGGATGTAGGAATACATCCAATTTTAAATCACTATATAAATTCCCAAACCAATACTTCATCGGCTGGACCAGCCCAAAATGAACCACCAAATATAGCGATCCAACAATGAAATGGGACTGGACCAGTCTGAGTCGGGGAGCCCACTGCTCCCTCCTCTTCGACCTCAGCCCAGTCTATTTCTCGTGACTGGCAGGACCAAATGAGGGAGCCTATTTCTTCCTCATCCAATTCATCAACCAGGCCACCAGGCCCACCTCCACCAGCCCACAATATAACTACTTCTCGGCCTAGTCCACAAACGAAAAGCCCACTGCCCCATCCATCTATATTGGTCCCACCTCAGACCGTTGAAACCCGTGCCATGCACAAGATTTTTCAGTCCAAGTGTCATTTTAACCTAACATCTTTGGTCCAACCATCACCACTTCCAAAAAATCCCAAAGTGGCCCTATCAGACCCGAATTGGAAAGCTGTCATGTTAGACAAAATTTATGCTCTTATTAAAAATAAAACGTGGGAGTTAGTGCCCCATCCATCTAATGTAAACATAATACGTTTTATGTGAGTTTTCTATCATAAAAAGAATTATTATGGCTCTTTTGCGAGACACAAAACTCGTCTTGTTGGTGATTGCATGTCTCAGCAGGTTGGCGTAGATTGTGGTGAAACATTCAGTCCAATAGTTAAATCAGCAACTATCAGGACTGTTCTTAGTCTGGGTCTGTGCAAATCATGGTCCATTCATCAGTTGGACGTCAAAAATGTTTTTTTATATGGTCACCTACAGGAAACAGTTTACATGCATCAACCTTTGGGTTTCCGAGATTCTACTCATCGGGATTATGTTTGCTTCTTGAAAAAATCATTATATAGTTTGAAATAGGCCCCTAGGGCATAGTATAACAGGTTTGCAGGGTTTGTATCCACACTGGGTTCCCACACAGCAAGTGTGATCAGTCTTTGTTCATTTACACGAAGGGAAACATGTCATATATTCTTCTCTATGTGGATGACATCATTCTCACAACGTCATTTGAGTCACTTCGCCAGTCTATTATATCATTCTTTGCTTCAGAATTTGCTATGAAGGATTTAGGCCCTTTAAACTATTTTTTGGGCATTGCTGTAACTTAATATGCATGTGGTCTCTTTCTTTATCAAAAGAAATACGTCGAGGAGATCATTGACAAAGCCGATATGTCCTTGTGCAAACTATCACATACGCCGGTTGATACAAAGGAAAATTTGAGTAACTCTATAAGTACTCCATACAGTGACCCAACACATTATCACAGCTTAGCAGGGGCATTGCAGTATCTCACCTTCATGAGACCTGATATCTCCTATGTAGTTCAACATATTTGTTTACATATGTATGATTCGAAGGAAGAGCATATGAGGGCTCTTAAATGAATTCTGCGGTATGTTAAGGGTACTATTGATTTTGGGTTGCATCTATATAAGTCCATCATTTCTGGCCTCACATCTTATACAGATGCTGATTGGGGTGGCTGCCCGGACACACGATATTCCACCTCTAGTTATTATATTTTTTTAGGAGACAACCTCATTTCATGGTCGTCAAAACGCTAGCCGACACTATCTCGGTCGAGTACTGAAGAAGAATACTGAGGGGTAGCTAATGTGGTCTATGAATCATGTTGGCTCCGTAATCTTCTTTTATAACTTCATTGTTCGATCAAAAAAGCAACTGTGGTTTATTGTGATAATGTGAGTGCGATATACTTATCAGGTAACCCTGTCCAGCATCAACACACAAAACACATAGAAATGGATATATTGTTTGTCCGTAAAAAGGTTGCACGAGGATAAGTTCAGATTCTCCATGTCCCGTCCCGTTATCAGATTGCAGATATTTTCACGAAAGGTCTTCCGCATGTACTGTTTGATGATTTCAGAGACAATCTCAGCATACGAGATCCTCTCGCTAAGACTGTGGGGGATCCATAATTATCTCCATCATATCAAATCATCCATTATGTAATTAAATCAAATATTATGTAATTAGTCTTATAAGATGATTAGCACATTCTTAGGATAGTCTTCCAAAATAGTAGCCATAGATTGATCTTATATGGTGTATATATATTGTATTATTGGTATGAAATAAATGCATGAAATTAATTTCCTTCAGTTACACATTACACATCATACTCTTAATAGTTATACTACACACTCACATATATACACTCATATTAACTCATCTCTAGTTATCTTTAACTACACCTAAACTTCTATTTAACTCAACCATAATAGCTTGTTGTTCAACACACCTCCTCCAGCTCATGGTTGAGATAGGTTAACAACTCCCAACTTGCTGATTAGACACTGATGTTGAACCTTTCCTAGCCCCTTTGTAAGTAGATCTACAAGTTGTTCCTTTGTGTTCACATACTCTGTTTTCAGAAGCCCTTGGCCAATTCTTTCTCTAACAAAATGATAATCAATGTCTAGATGCTTGGTCCTCTCATGAAATATTGGATTAGCTACAATCTGAATGGAAACTTTACTATCACACACCATCTTTACTAGCACATTCACTTGAACACCAAGCTCTTTGAGTAGACCAACTAACCAAGTGACCTATGCAACACATATTGCCATGCTTTTGAACTCATCTTCTGCTGAACTCCTTGACATTGTTTCCTGTTTATTAAACTTCCATGAAATAAGTGTTCCTCCAAGTTTGACTAAGTACCCTGTAACCGATCTCTTAGTTTTTAGGCATGCCCCCCAGTCTGAGTCACAACATACTGTCATTTGTGTAGTATCTTCAGCTAGCATAAAAAAACCAAGACCATGTGTTTGTTTAATATATCTGACTACTCTGAGTGTAACTCCCATATGAGAAGTTTTTGAAGAGTGATAAATTGGCTCAATACCTGTAGTGAGAAAGATAAATCAGGCCTTATCATTATAAGATATAATAGCCTACCCACCAGCCTTTGATACTTAGAAGGATCATTGAGAACTTGATCATTCTCATTTGCACCATCACTCTTCTCAACACACTCATCATACTTCATAAAAGTCAATTTCTGATTCAACTCTAGTGGAGTACTAACTGGCTTTGCTCATCTTAAATCACATTCACCAATTAACTCCAAAGCATACTTTCTCTGGGACATGACAATGCCACTGCTAGACCTTGCACACTCAAAACCCAAGAAGAACTTAAGATCTCCCAAATCTTTCATTTTAAACTGCTTTTGAAGATTACTTCTTATTTCACACAACAACTCTTCATTGTTACTAGTTACTAGAATATCATCTACATACACCAGTACTATCATAATATATTCCTCACTCTTCTTGGTAAATAAAGAATAATCATAGTGACTTTGCTAAAAACACAGATTCACTAAAGACTCAGTCAGCTTCAAATTCCATTGTCTAAGTGTCTGTTTAAGGCCATATAAAGACTTGTGAAGTTTGCAGACTTTGGAACTCCCCCCCCCCCCCCGTTCTAGAAAACCCCTCAAGCATAATCATATACACCTCATCTAATAGATCACCATTCAAAAAAGATTATGAACATCCATCTGGTAAATACACCACTGCCTAGCAGCAGCCAAAGCAACAATAGTCCTGATAGTGACCATTTTAGCTACTGGACTGAATGTTTCACCATAATCTAGGCCCTCTTTTTATCTATAACCCTTGTCTACAAGACTAGCCTTGTACCTTTCCACCTCTACGGAAGAGGTATACCCAACCCTGTAAACCAATCTACATCCATAGGTTTCTTTTCAGATGGTAAGTCAACCAAACTCTAAGTATGATTATCTTCTAAGGCTACAATCTCTAACTGCATAGCCTTGACTCACTGAGGATTAGTAGAAGCCTCTTTGAAGGATGAGGGTTCTACTATGACAGAGTAACCAAATATAGAATGTTGATAAGAATGGAAGAGATGAGACTAGGACAACTGAGAGGACATGGGATAGAGACAAGTGTTCCCTTTAGATTGAACAACATAATCTTGCATCCACACATGTTGTTTACTAGGTCTAGTGGGTTTTCTGCTGATAACTTCAGGACTAAGATGAGGATTAGGTGTAGAAAGAAGAACATAAGGCTCAAGAGTAGGGGTTGAGAGTGGAATACTATCAGACTCAGGAGTGGAAGGCTCAGAAACAGGACTAAAAGAAGAAGAAAAAGTTGACTCAGGATCAACAGAGGAATGACTAGTTGGTTGAGCACTAAGTGTAGAGGGACTTGCAACATCAGATGAATACAAGTCCAATACTGGAAACAATGGATTTGAAGAAGCTTGCAGATGCTTAAAAGTAAAAATATCTTCCTTGAAGACAACATTTCTATTGACTAAAAAGGCCCTGGAGTGAAGATCATATAACACATACGCCTTTTGAGTGGAGGAGTAACCCAGGAAAATAGCTAGGATTGCTCTTGAGGAAAACTTATCTGAAATCCTAGGACATGCTGTATAACAAAGGTATCCAAAAACTCTGATGTGTGCTATGAAGGGTGAATGAGAGTACAATAACTCAAAGGGAGATTTGAACTTAAGAAGTTTTGAAGGTATCCTATTCAAAAGATACACAACTGTTAGGACACATTCACCCCAGAATTGAAGAGGAATAACAACTTGAAACCTTAAGGCTCTTGCCATTTCAAGTATAGTTCTGTGTTTTCTCTCAGCAATACCATTTTGCTGATGTGTGTATACATAAGTACTCTGATGAATAATACCAAGGTGATTAAGAAGATTTTGAAATTCAGAAATAAAGAACTCACTCCAATTATCTGTTCTAAAAGTTTTAACAGTAGTTGAGAAAACATTTTGCACTTGAGTAAAAAACTGCTTCAATACCACAATCACATCTGCCTTTGAAACAAGTAAAAACATCCAAGTATATCTAGTGTGATCATCCATAATGGTTACAAAGTATCTCTTTTTATCATGAGTGAGTATTGTATATGAACCCCAAAGATCAAAGTGAATTGAATCAAACATAGCTTTGGAAGTATGAGTGCTCAAAGGAAAAAGAAGTCTAGTATGTTTTGCTAAGGGACATAATGTGCAATGTGACTTCTCTAGATCCTTAACACTTTTAAGGTACTCATGTTTCTTTATTATATCTACAGATGCATGACATAACTCTTATGTCACAATGACATTGTTTCAGTTGCACAAGCAGAATTAACACTCTTCACCTCAACACTATGCACCTTTGGTTGAGATGAAACTGGAGCTTGTGGAATACACCCTTATCTGAGAATGTATAAACCATATTCTGTCTTACCAATTTCCTTCATTTGACCATTGTAGAGATCCTGAAAAATGCAAAAGTCAGGAAAGAAAGCTGCCAAGCAATTTAGTTCCTTTGTTAACTGAGAAATAGACAAAAGATTGTACTACAAGTCAAGAACAAAATGAACATTGGTTATTGTTTGATCCTTAAATATACTTGCACTTCCAATATGTGACACTGATACTTGATTTTCAGTAGGTAGATGTACTTTGCTTTTATCAAACTAAGGCACAGACTTACACTTATCTAGCATATCAAGATTTGAACTCATATGATTAGTTGCACCAGTGTCAACTATCTACTCCTTAGGCACATATTTTGACACCAAAATAGACAAAATACTACCTGCTGCAACTGCTTTCATGGATGACTTTGTGTTGTTCTCACCACCCTTGGATAACAAGTGCAAGATCTGATGATACTACCCCTTCTTAAAGAAGGTAGTAGGTGCTTGTATGACAATGGATGGTTATGCTGGAGTCATCATATCTTGAGAATTTGAATAGGCATCCAATAAGTTAGCATATGCAACATTCTTCTTCTTAGACTTTCACCCTATTGGATATCCTACCACCTTGAAGCAATTCTCACTATTATGCCCCTTGTATCCACATACCTCACAAATAAGAAATTGTTTCTGTGTTTTTCCTTGAACACCAACATGTGCACCATAATGACCATCTGGACCTCCTCCTGGATTATTATGTCCACTTCTACCACTTCTTTGACTAAAGTTAGGTCTATTACTTCCCCATCCACTTCCTTTCTAGCTAAATAGAGCAGTTCCTTCAATCACACCAGATCCAACACTAACATAAGCTGAACTAGCCAAGTTCCTTTGACTCACCTGGTCAATCATCAGTAAATATGCCTTGTTCAGTCTTGGTGTTGGAGACATCATAAGGATTTGACCTCTAGGTTGGGAATACGACTCATTGAGTCCATTTAAGAACTGTAGAAACCTCTGATATCCAAAATGCTCAAAGAATTTCTTTGACTCGGGACATGGACACCCAGGGCAAGGCATGATTGCATCAAACGCATTCCACAGATCTCTTAGTTTTGAAAAGTAACCAACAATTGACATAGTCCCTTGTGTGCAAGCATGTATTTCCTTAAGCAATTGAAAAACATGCGAGCCATTGATTTTATTAAATGTCTCTTTTATTAAATGTCTCTTTCAATTAAAGCAAACTCTATGAGCATCATAAACATACACTACACTGCTCAACAAATCAGGTCTTACGGTAGTCATGATCCATGAGAGTTGTAATAACATTACACTTCTCCCACAAATCATGTAATCGAGGTTCAAATCCACTCTTAGGGTATCAACCATCTACAAACCCTAATTTACTCTTTTCTAGCAATCCAATTCGCACAGATCTACTCCAAAGTGAATAATTCTTTGAACCAGGAAGTTGAATAGAGACTAAAGAGCTATCTGGAGTATCAATCGATTGAAGGAATAAATGATGATGTTGATCGATGATTGGGAATGAATTGTTCATCGTAGAACTTCCAGTTCCATTGTTTAATGCTTCTGTATGTGGTTATGTGTTATTCGTCTATTGTGTTCCAGTATCTAGGCTTCCGATAACACTTAATGCTACATTCGCCATTGTAACGAGCTTTGAGTTACGAGAAAACTAGTTCGATGCTTACTCGTGATTCAATTTGAACTTTGAATCTAAGCAATTTTTTATTTAAGCACGAACAACCACCACTTAACTAGCTGCCTACGATTGATTGAGGCTCTGATACCATGATAACTCCATGATTGGAGCTTGTGAAGCTACAAAAGTGAAGAACAATGAAGAAGAGATAGATAGGAGAGAGAAAGAGGGGAGGAGAGAGAGTAACATAAAACAGTTATTCTACCCTGTGAGACATTGAGAGAGATGGATTACAAAATATCTAAAAAAAAAATTAATTTTGTTACACATTACACATCATACTCTTAATATTTATACTACACACTCACATTAACTCATCTCTAGTTATCTTTAACTACACCTAAACTTCTATTTAACTCAACCATAGTAGCTTGTTGCTCAACAAAATGCCCAATCCACCCCCTTCCAAAAGGAAGTTTAATAATTTTTTTAATTATATTAACATTCTAATAAATTTGCTTTACCCAGTAATTTTTTTTCATCAAGGACAAAGATAAACAACAAAAAATTACCTAACCTTTTTTTATATCTACTGAAATTTAATTCTAATTCATTATAACTTTCATCCACTTCATTAACAGTTAGATCACACCTTTAGATACAGGTTTAGTATGTTTTTTCTAATCCTTTTTTGGCCTAACATGAATTAAGCATTGCAAGTTTGGAGCACTTAGTAACTCCCACTTCTACTCATTCTCAACTACAAAAAGTAATTTATATTTACAAAAATGAAAGGTCGGATCACACTATCAGCACAATTTTTATATAATAATTGTTTTATTATATGCTTTTAACACTTGTACCTTGGTCTAACATGTTCAAATCCTTTTGATTTTATTAACTTTAACTCTTTTAAATTAAACAAAAAAAGAGAGAAAAGGAAACCACATAAGTGGATAGTACTTGATATTTGTTAGTGGATGGTAAAAGGATAACCATAAAATCTCTAAACTGTTAAGGAGTATAGGTGTGTTGTGTAGTACATTTTATAACATAAAAAATTATGTCAACTTTTTATAACATAAAAGACTGTTTCAATTCTATTTACAAATCAAAGTGGAACATTTTGAGTGTGGGGGATGACTAGTTATTTTATTTTTATCGTACAACTTAAACTTTCCACCTATGGCAAGTGGGCTTCTATTATTAGTAATATTCTTCTTCTTTTTAGGACGATATGTATATAAAATAGTTCGTGTATAAGGGAGTGAGGAGACCTACAAGGCTACACTTATAGGTACGTATAATTTATTACCGCCAAAGATTTTGATGAGTTAGCAACTAGCAAAGTGCACTTCATCCTTTATCTTATTCCATAAAGGTGGAATCTCCCACCCCAGGAGCCCCCACACCCCGGTCCGACAGGTCTGTGAAGGAGGTAAATCATGGTGACTCAAGTGGTCTTGGATCGTTCCTGAAAATAATGGATTTTGGGTCTAACTCAACCCCAAAAGCTAGCTTGTAAGGTGAGGATTGTCCAAGTCTATATAAGGAGTTCATGTCCGATGTGGGCTCTTAACACTCTCCCGCACGCCCAAATCTTATTAAATGGAGCGTGAATAATATAATTTGGGGACCCAACATCAGTGAACAAAGAATTGAAATGGGCATGACTCTTGATACCATGAAAAGAATGGATCTTGGGCCTAACTCAACCCCAAAAGTTAGTTTGTAGGGTGATGATTGTTCAAATCCATATAAGGAGTTCATGTTCCCATTCCATATCCGATGTGGGACTCTTAACAGTTCCAGGTCTGAAACGGCGTCGCATTTAATAAGGTGTGTTTTATCCCCATAGTGGAACTTTTGGACGCTAATTCAAATTAATCGGACCTCAAAATAACTACTAAACATCGAGCGATTTAAAATATATATATATATATATGTATAATCTATTGGATTTTTGTTGGAGCTCTAAAGCTATTTGAAGCTCATTATAATCATACTATATATATATATATTTCAGAGGTAAATCCAAAATTTCTCGGCATGAATCAACATTAGTCAGGTCGAGATCGCTCTACTTCACCTGTAGATCTCGAGTTCGAGCCATATGAATGAAGAATTTCTTAGTATGAACGTTTTATCCTCCCCCTTAATAAGTCTACCTGGCGTGAACAAAAAATAGTCAGATCAATTTAGATACCGAATGATAAAAGAAAAAAGTACTCTATATGAGAAATGGAAGGGAGTAGATTAAAAGTGTTGTATTTGTGAATTTTGATGAGGAGGAGAGATGATAATGGTGCCACAAATATGAGCTAGGCATGGGGAAAGTTGTTCATGAATATATAATTTTGTCCAAATTGCTAGATATATATAGTATGCTACATTTTTATGGTTGTTGTATACGAGTTCTCATTGATTTTATAGTGATATCTAATTATAACACTGGTATCATCTTAAGATTGTGTTAGATGTTCACATTATGATACACATACCATTACATATGTTATATTGTAAGCATGCTTTACGAGAAAAAATGATCTCCTACTATCGATTAAGATTTCAATAAAAGAAAATGATCCTATAAAAATCTTATGAATTTTATTTAGCTATAGTTAGTGATGAAGAGGATCATATAACTTAAAAGAACTATTAAAAAAAGGCGCTTACTAAAGAATGAGAAACTGACATTTTACTTTAACCAATATATTAATTACTACAAGGAGAAGATATATTCAAAGAGTTTGGTTGGCCTATTTGGATGTTCTGCATAGCTGGGATCACCATGAACTTTCCAGGAATTTAACTATTGTATTTTTTGTTTTTTATAACCTTTATCGTAAAAAAATCATTACGTTTTAACTTTAAAAATCTTAAATGTATAATTAATTAACTTTATCAGATATCTCAATTTTGACCCTTGTGCATAGAATATTTTTATACGGGGCTTTCCCTTCCATTAAATTTAGATTAATCAGAGCTCTAATACGGATAATGAATATCCGATAAAAGAAAGATTCATTCTTCCAACGACTCTAATCCAAGCCTAGGTTTCAACTATGTTACCATTATTATTATATTAGAATAGAATATGTAAGGTAGCAACTTGGTTTTTTTCACTTATTCTTTTCTTCCCAAGGCAGACCATATATATCATATTCTACATATACATCTTTTAAGAACTAATTAATTGCTTGCAAATTTAATAAGTGTATTAATACAATAGCTGGAATATTGATTTCTAGTCATTGTCATCATTGAATTAATCTCGTTTAAAATTTCTGCTTGCAAGGTTGTCAATTTTAAGGATGTTTAGAACATGCATGACTGTGATTAATTAATATTTAAAATATTGACAAAACTTATGGTATATTCATGGTATGTTTAAGATACAAAAAAATTATACCAAATTATACTATATGAAAAACTTAAAGGAAAAATCTGTGCATATATATATATATAATAGTATTTACTTACAAAATTTCAACTTTGAGATAGTTTTGATACATTAATTAATGCCAAGCTGTTTCCACTTTTGGCCATGAAATAGATACAATGTCTAAACGAAAAATCACAAACACCAACTAATTCATTAGTAGCTAACTACCCTGCAACTAATTAGTGTACATTTCACTAATGATTAAAATATTTGCCACTCTGATTTTTTAAACTAAATGCTTATGATGTTGATTGAGTAAGTGCATGCTTCCCTACTGTACAACTCAAATTTCATATTCATATTGTGCTTTTTGATAATTCAAGACTAGAATTTATTAAATTTAAACGACAAGATGGAGTTTATTTTGCTGAATGTTTTGTTGTTACAGTTAAGCCTACTACTCACTACTAGTACTATTGTTTGTTTTGGATCTAGACTCGTACTACTTTAAAATGTGTCACTGGGTTTTGAGATTCGTTTCCTTACATTTTTTCCGCGTTTTGCTGATAGGACTGCCTAGGCGGTCACATGCATCCCCCTAGAGACTCAACACCCTCATTAAGGTTTTTGTGTAACGGCATATCCCACTATGATATTGTCGGTTTTGGACTTCGGCTAGCACGACTTTAAAACTTGCATGTCATTAGAATTTAAGGATTATTTCATTATAAATTCAACACATGTTTCATGTTTTACCGACGTGGGATTTGCCTAGGTGTCACATAGGCTCCTCCCTTAGAGAACAATGTCCTCGCAGAGGTTTTCCCGATCATCATCTCAAAGACGTGGAATTCGCGTAAATTCAGTTAAAAGTTGGGGTTTTCCCTACCATCGTCCAAGGTTGCACGTGGAATATCTATAATATCATCTGTAACAGCCCAATTCATTAGTGATATCATCCGTTTTGGATCTAAGCATGTACGACTTTAAAATGCGCTAGACTTGTTTCATTATATACTCAATATCTCCTTATTTTGTCAATATGAAATTTGCCTAAAATATCATATTTATATTATATATTTTCAAGTGTATATAACTTATATGAATGGGCGGCTCAAGAAAATAAGTAACCAATAGCAAATAGAAAATTAAATGAGCCATCTTATTAAAAAAAAACAGCAGCTTTACTAAAATGACAATACAAAATTGGAAGCCAAGCAAGTAAACTTCAAGAAAAGATAAAGCTGAAGCTTTTTATAAGGTAAGAAGCAAAAAAAGCACGTTCGGATATCTTTTTTTTTTATGTAAAATAAAGTTAATAAAACGATCCATAGTTTTCGTTTGAGATAATAATTGCGAAATGGTAAGGAGATGCCTTAAATGGAATTCATTCTTCCCCGAAGTCATCATACAATTATAAGGTCCACATCAATACATTATGTTCCTTTATTTTCACTTTGTCCCGTTTAAGTTGGTATATGTGTATGTCATTGATTGAATTCAATGATGCCAAGGCACCAACCTAGGGAAAATTCCAATAAAAAAACTCCGTACTTGCAGTTGAGAAAAATTATGCGTGCTTGATTCGAAGCGGATAATATTAAACTATGTAAAAATATCTTTGTGATGATGTTTTAGATAAAAAAATTACTACCGAAGCTAATAATTCGACGAAACGAGTATATATGGAGATACCGTTGTTATAATGTTGAGTCAGGCTTAGTGTCTTTGCCCAACTACGGACCGATTTACTACATATACTCATAGCTTTGGAGAAGTATACACAAAAAGAAGATAGTGAACTTTGGTAGCCATATAAATACTCTGATGATATGGTTAGCACACAACGACTAGAACTTTGTCAAGGGGAGATTGTTGTGATTCGGATAAAGACATACATTGATAGTTAAAAAGAAAAAAATCTTATATATAAGATGTGGATATATTCTTAATAATGTGAGACCTTTTGGAGAAACAATTGCAGCTTGGTCCAAAGTCGATCAATAATTTCACACCTTATTAAGAGCATTTTAAAGACGTTTTAGCCTAATGCTTGCACAATCACGAAATATTTTTATTTTTATGTTTTATTTCCTTTAGTTTCAATATTCCCATCTGAAAAAAACGAGGTTTTGCGTTCTTTTTCACTCTTTTACATCTTGTTTGACTAAATCTTATTTTTTCTAGACATCACATTAATGAGGACTTTGTCAAATGTAATGAGGGAGCTAGTAATGGTTGGTAAAATAGGGAGCAAGAGTAATGATTGGTAAAATAGGGAGCAAGATAGCAACATAACAAACCCGAGATTTTAGGATGGTAGTTGAATGATTAGAGGACTTTTTTGGTTTTCCACTTGCCGTTGGACTCTGGCTTGTTCAAGTTCGCATCAAGAATCGCTTCCTATCAGATTTTTTTTATTTTCACGATCTGAATTCGAAACCTCTAATTAAGAGTGAACAAATCTTATTCATCCCACGTGCACATTCCTTGGCGGTCACTCCTCATTGATGTCTCGCATGAGCTTGACCAGCCCAAAAAGATAAGGCCAAGTTCACGAGAAACACGACCCCATGATTAGAGGCAAACCAACATTAATTTATCAGTCTATTTGGATAAGTTTTTAATATCTGCTTATTTAAAAAAATGTTTCTAATAAAAATGATTAAAGTACTTTGAAGAGTTATAAGTTTCATATTTATCAACACGTTTTGAGATTGAGGAGATATACTTGTACTCAGGGAAGCCAAGTGTTCCGCCCAAGTGGGAGAAGGAGTCCTCCGAACCCCTTCGGTAAAAAATTACAATGTACATATAAGTTTTTATATATATATATATATATATATATAGTAGATGTTGAATTCTTTGACTTATTTGTGTGTTTACTTTTTCATATTTTGAACCTCCTACTAAAAATTATTACTGCGCCACTGCTTTTACTTTTTCATTATAAAAGATTATATAGTGATAAGATATCATGAGTCATTAGATAGGCAATGAGTCACTCCTATTTCTAGTAGCATTAGAGTATCAAGATTTGGCACTTTTAATAAGTATTCTAGTAGTATGCATCAAGATTTTCTTAGGACCCATCGTAGTTCACACATAAATATTTGTACCAACTTTACAAGATTTCAGCAAAATGTTACTTGAATTCGAATTAAATGCATAAAATGATAAGACTAAATACCTTAAATGTAGTGCAAATTCCTACTTAATTAATCCTTTCGAAATAAACATAGACATCCATATATAAGAAAATGTTACATATAGAAATCCATATGTAAGAAACGTTACTTAACAGGTGACGCCACTAACCACATAGAATTGTGTTGGGATGGATTATGGATAAAAATCCTCCATTTTAAACGAGATGTTTCGGGTTACGAGCATCGGAAAAAAAAAACTGACAAGGAGCGCTTCTTTCTTTAATGGATCTTATACAATACCAATCTGAATTTGTCGGGGTCTCAAAACAGGTACGGAACACCGGATGAGAAACCTAATAACGCTACACTACACCACCAAGGGCTATAGTGGGATGGATATTGCTTCTTCACTCTTAAGTAGAAGTCTTGGATTAAAATTCTGCTAATAGAAAAAAGTGATAAGGCATAATTATCCCCCTGAACTATACCCAAAGTTCCATGGATACACATTTCCTTTACGGGGTCCTATTACCCCCATAAACTATTTTAAAGTGTAAACACCACATTGAATGTTGACATGGCATAGAAAGTATGTGAAGTGTGTGTAATACACTCATCTGGTCATCTATGCCATGTCAACACTCAATAGATGGTGTTTATTACACTTTAAAATAGTTTAGAGGGCAATAAGACCTCCGTAAAAAATGATGTGTCCCTGAGACTTCAGATATAATTCAGAAGAGTAATTGTGTCTTATCCCTAGAAAAAATCCTAAAAATGAGTACTTCCTCTTTAATTGCTCTTACACAAGATAATTCCGAATTAGTCAAAATTCAAAACAAATACCAAGCACCAAATAGAAAGCATAAATACCAAATACACTACCTTAGTCAATCTCCATATATACAGTTTCCTCCCAACTGGTCCTCAAAGTCCTATGACCCTTTCTAGAAAAATGATTTTTATTAAAAGGGGTGCGAGTAAACCATTTTTAGCTTTAAATTAGTAACGCAAGTACACTATCAACAATTTTAGTGGGATAGATAAGATTGAAAGTGCAAGGGGAGGGGTGAATTGTAACCTTTTCTTTTTCTAGTCGATTAACTTAAATCAGTAGTAGATTATAACAGAAATAGTGTTGAAAGTAAATAACTTAAAGTAAAGGACACACGATGTTTTATACTGGTTTAGATTCAATGTGAATGTTAATCCAATTTGTTTGGGTTGTAAGGATGTTCTCTTCATCTCTTTTTGAAAGTGAGATTTGGTACAATGATTGTTTGAATGGAGCTCCTATATCTATACTTAAATAATATTTATTTTTTGATACAATGACTCACCAATTATACTATATCTCTCCTCTCTTTTTTGCTTTACAATATAAGTCACTCGGGATTACAATGCTTATGAAAAGTAAAGTATAGAACTTGAGAAGTTGAGACTAAAATATATTTGGTATGGATCAGGGCTTCGTGAATCAGCTGGGACTGCCCTTCCTTATGTATTAACCTACACAAGTAAATTTATCATCATTAAATTCTCAACACTAACAATCTCTCCCTTTTGTATGATGACAACAAGTAAACAAATATAATCAACTTCCCTGTTAGTTTATCGACTAATGCTCCCCTGAGTAGTTGACTTGTGGCTCTCCCTGAATGAGTTGACTATCAAATTTGACTTGCCATTGTGCACAAAGTTTTGATTCTGAAGGGAGAAAGTGTGGATAATTAATGACAGAGGGGAGGACGAAGAGTCAAGGAAGAGGAAAAGATTTTTGCGGTGTGAAAAAGTGAGACGAATAGGATGTGAATTGACATTAGTAATAATGTTGCCTTTTCGATTTGATATATAATTTTTTTGTTAAATAAGGAAATACCACAAATAAGCACAGAAATATGAAAACGTTTTTGGAAGACTTTAAAAGTGGTTTAATTTAAATTAAGAAAAAAAATCACATAGGGTTTGCAATAATTCCTAAGAATATTCTAAGCCTGCAAAAATGTTCTTCCGGTAAAGGCTTGGTAAAAATATCAACAAGTTAATTTTCAGTACACACAAATTGTAATTTCAATTATTCCTCTAAGAACATGATCTCTAATGAAGTGATGTTTAATATCTATATGCTTTTTCCTAGAGTGATGCACATGATTTTTAGATAAGCAAATAGCACTAGAGTTATCACAAAATTTTTTAACAGGTTTAAATAATAAATCACAGTCACTTAATTAATGAAATCATCCATAATAATTGAGCACAACATTGCCCAATTACAATGTATTCAACTTCTATGGTTGATAGGGATGCACATCTTTGTTTCTTGCTATTTTAATAGATCAAGGCTTGTCCAAGCAGCTGACAAAAGCCAATTGTGCTTTTTTCTATCATCTTTGTCCCCTGCAAAATCAGCATAAAAAAACCTTCTAATTTGAAGGAGTTATTTTTGTGGTACCATAATCCATTGGATATTGTTCTAATTAAATATTCTTTTGACAACACCAAGATGTTATTCTTTAGGAGTTGACTGATAACTAGCACATCTGCAAACACTGAACATGATATCTGGTCGACTAGTAGTAAGATAAAGTAATGAACCAATCATCCCTCTATATTTAGTTTCATCAACAGGTTTACCTTCATCATCTTTGTGAATTGAGCAAGTAGGACTCATTGGAGTTCCCATGACTTTTGTATCATCCATTTCAAACTTGCGAATGAGCTCTTTTGTATACTTATTTTGACAGATGGATATTTCTTTGTCGGATTGACAAATTTGTAACCCCAAAAAAGGTTAATTCTCCCATCATACTTATTTCAAATTCACTTTACATAAGTTTAGAAAATTCCTTGCACAATGAAGGGTTAGAACTACCAGAGATAATATCGTCTGCATAGATTTGTATGATAAGATTTCCAGAAGAAGTTCTTTTGATAAAAATAGTTGAATCAATTTTGCCTCTAGAAAAATCATGTTCAATTAAGAAAGCACATAGTCTGTCATACCAAGCTTTTGGAGCTTGTGTAAGACCATATAAGACTTTGGATAGTTTAATTTAAACACATGATAAGGATATTTAAGATTTTCAAAACCAGGTAGTTGTTTAACAAAAACTTCTTCATCAATAAAACCATTTAAGAAGGCACTTTTAACATCCATTTGAAATAGTTAAAAATGTTTAAAAGTAGCATATGCAAGTAGCATTCGAATAGATTCTAACTAGGCAACTAGGGCAAAAGTTGCATCATAGTCGACTCCTTCTTGTTGTAAATAGCCTTGAGCAATCGGTCGAGCTTTGTTTCTTACTACTTCCCCCGCTTCATTTAGCTTATTTCAGAACACCCATTTAATTCCAACCACTGAGGCATTTTTAGGCTTAGGGATCAGATTTCATACTTTGTTTTTCTCAAACTGATCAAGTTCATCCTGTATGGCCTTGACCCAATGATCATCCTTTAAAGCTTCATCAATTTTCTTTGACTCTAGTCATTTATGTCACCTATGACAAATTTCTTTGAATAGTCAGGTTCACCTCTTCACTCATTTGGAACATGTTCAACCGTTAGACTAGTCGACTTATCAGTAGCTGTAGTCGACACTGTATCATTGCTTTCACCAATTGTGGGAATAATCATTGTAATTGGTAGTTGACTATCTTCTTCATTTGTAATTTACTTTTCTCGATCCAATGATTAGTATCATCAAAAATCACATGAATAGATTCTTCAATAGATAATGTACGTTTATTAAACACTTTGTAAGATCTACTTATAGTTGAGTAACCGAAAAAGATACCTTCATCGCTTCGAAGATCAAACTTACCAAGGTTGTCTTTTCTATTATTGTGGACAAACCACTTACAACCAAACGGATGAAAGTATCTTATATTTGGCTTCTTTATGGACTATAGCTTATAAGGAGTTTTCTTCGGGATTGATCTGATTAAACACCTATTTAAAACATGACAAGTTGTACTTACAGCTTCAGTCCAAAAGTGATGTGGTAGCTTATGTTTCACAATCATAGTTTTTGTCATATCTTGCAGAGTCCTATACTTTCGTTCAATAATACCATTTTGTTGAGGGGACCGTGGTGAGGAAAATTTATGAGTATGCCAGTGTTCATTACAGAACTCTTCAAAAGTTATTTTCAAATTCTCCTCCATGATCACTTCTGATGAAAGAAATGTAGTATCCTTTTTCACGCTATACTTTCTCGCAAAAGAACTTAAAATTCTTTAGAGTATCATCTTTAAGAGCCAGAAATATAACCGAAGTAAAACAAGAGAAATAATCTATTACAACAAAGGCATACATTTCCCCTCATATACTGGCAGTTCTAGTGAGACCAACAAGGTCCATATGCAGTAGTTGTAATGGTTTAGACGTAGACACAATATCTTTTGAATTAGTAGAATTTCTAATTTGCTTACCTTTTTGGCATGCATCACAAATGTGATCCTTGTAATAGTTTAACTTAGGCAATCCTAGAATCAGTTCATGCTTTGCAAGTTTTTCAATTAGGCGCATACTTTCATGTCCAAGTTTTTTGTACCATAGCCATGAATCTTCTCCTATTGACGCCAAGCAGATGAGCCCTACTAGACTTTTAACTGAATTTAGTGCATACACATTTTTGTTTCTGCTTCCACGTAACACAACTTTCCCAGATAGGTCTTCAATGATACAACCTGTTTTTCTAAATCTTACCTCTAGGTCGGAGTCACGTAGTTGACTTATGCTCAACATGTTGTATTTAAGACCCTTCACCAAATAAACGTTAGTAATATAAAGAATTATTGAAGGCAATAGTTCTTATTGTCACACCCCGACCTTGGAGGGAGGGGGGTCGACACTAGGCCCGAGTGTACTAATCTTGATACTTGTAACATGCTTAACAACATATGGGCCGATAAGGCCTCTGACAAAGTATTACTAATCAAAACACAATTACCTACACACAGAAAAGGCCTAACATCTATATATATATATATTTACTAAGGCTGACCCGGCCGATATGAACACAACAAGTCTACTGAAGAGGCCAACAAGTCCACACAAGACCATTATACACAAAATGACTTTCTACAAGCCTCTAGATATATATATATATATATATATGCAACCATCATACCTATCAGCTCACTAGATAGCTCCAGAAGAAAGGAGCGTGATAATCCTCAGCTGAGTCGACTCACCTACTGCAAGGTATCATCTGAATCTCTATTTGTACCTACAAGCATGATATGTTATGTCCCCGAAAAGGGACATTAGTATGAAAGATGTACTGAATATGTAAGACAAGTAACATATAACATATAAATAAAGGATAAAATACAAAGAAAGAGTATAGAAGTCAACCTGAAACTCATAACAAGCCTCAGAGGGCCTACCTGTCATAATCATAAGTATGTATGCATGTCTTGTAAAAATTAAGCCACTCATTGGGTCCATATGTATATAATATAGTATTAAGACACTCGTGGGGCAAACCATGTCATGTCATATCGTACCAGGCCTCGTAGAGGACTTGGTCGAACCGGGCCCAGATATGGGACTCGGTAATATCAAAACCAACTATAGTGATGTGTACATATAGGTATCGTACCCGACCGTCTATAGTGCGGATCGGTGAGCAAAATAAATACATATATAAGTGCAATGCAAGTAATGACTCTGGAGGGCCTTAGGAATCCAATTAGAGTGAATCAACGTCGTTATCCTCAGATTATCATTATGTAATTATGTTTGTATCAATTTTTCAAGAATCAACCAGGTTTTCAAGAAGGCACATCATTCGAAATAAAATCAAGGCAGAAATACTCTTGACACAACCAACGAGGGCAATGATATATATCAATCTAAACAAGGATAAACACAATCTTTAGTCTTAAGATTAGAGTTTCTATTGAAGGGATGTCGTTACGGTTATGTTTGTTCGTCGATCATGCCAAAAAATGAAGGAGTGAGTCTTAACATATATTATTGATGACCAATACAACTCTGATGGCTACTCAATTGTTCTACAATCATCAACCTAATCAATAAGGACAACCCATATCAAAATCCATTCGAGAGTTTCAAGAGCTTATCATTGTGATATTTCATCGAACACTTAGTGTACGTACTTTACTACATCGTCTTACTATGGCAACTTAAGATATATTCACCTCTCTTACAACAAAAACAATGTTATCAAGCTTACAACAACCATGCTTCATGAAATCTAGACATAATTATCTGAAAAATCTCATCAAACTATCCCACAACCAACACACCAACTATCATATTTAACCATAGAGTTTATCTACATCTATCTATGTTTTACTTTGTCCAAAATATTACTTTAAGTTAATAGAAACCTAAGAACGTGAGAGGTAGCAATAACATTACCTTAAATCAGCCAAGAATCCTCCTACAACAAGCTTCAATCCAATCTCCAAGAAGCTCACAACTTCGCTATGTCGACGGAAGAGGATTTCAAGGTATTCTTAAACTTTGAAAGAGGAATTCATCTTAGACACATCAATATTTCTTCAATGACGGAGGATAATTTGGAGAGTGTTTGGGAGGTGCTTGGAGCTTATGAGGTCGAAAACATGAAATGAACAAAAGGTTGGCTGAATTTTTGTTTACATAGACCACTTCACATATGCGGTTGCATATGCAGAATATATGACCATATGTGGCTGCATATGCCACCGCATATAGTGGCAATGAGGTGGAGAAAATGTGGCTTTGATCCGTGGTGGCATCCAAGAGGTGAAATGGGTTCCGTGGGGCGAAACGCTTAGCGTATCGTTCTATTTTCGTCCAATCTTGTCAAGATGTGATTACTTTGATCTCAATGACTTATAACCATCCATAAACTTTCATAACACCCATTTATGTCATAAATGACCCTCGGAATGGAGCTCGAGTGATCAAAACTTAAATCGGTTAATCAGTCCTCCAACGTGTGCGAAATGACGGGTATAACTAGGAATCTTTTGGATATTTTTCCAACTTTGGCCCAAGGCCTTCCTCACTTATTTTAATGGTCATTATTCTATTCTCATACTACATCAGCTTGACACGACGCACTCAACGTAAGGATTTTAAGTACGAAGGGCATAACGGCGCCATAAACTCTTATGACTTCTTCGGGTTTCAACTCGACCATTCCTTAACCTTCCCCATAGATACTTCTTCCTTATCTTAGGCTTCTTAAATCAAGGTATTTTTTATATATGAATTTACGGGGTGTAACACATATACCAGTTCCAGTGGAGTTCTCTCCAAATGTTACTAGCCCTCCATAAAATTCCATAATTGACTTGAACAAACTATTATCGCCAGTTATATGACTTGAAAACACACTATCTAAATACCATTTTCCTCTTGATTTTTCCTTGTGGTGTTCCTGCAAAATAAAGTACTTACTTTCTTTTTGGTACCCAAGATTTCTTGGATCCTTGAGGGTTAGTCTTAACAAAATTTGCATTATCTATGGGTTTCCATATCCAGTCTGGAGCATTTGCATAGAGAAATCTACAGTTATAGGATTTATGCCCAGTTTTACCACAACAAAAACAAGTTAGAGAAAAATGTTCTTCAGTGACATGCTGATTAGTCAACTTGCTCATATTTTTTTCAGACTTCATGTCAGTTGACTTGGTTGACCTAGTCGACTGATCTGTCTTAGAGTGAGCAATAGACTTATCAATTGAGTTGCTAACAACGGATTTGTCACTTATAGGCTTTTTTGTAGTTGACTTGTTACTACAAGTTGAATGATTAGACCTGACAGAACCATGACTGGTAGATTTGTGCAAACCATTTAGTTACATTTGCAAATCATGAACTTCTTCTTGAAAATGATCTCTTTTAATTTCACATACTTCTAAATTAATTTCCAGTCTCTCTTTTCTCTTTGCAATTTTCTATATTCATGAAAAACTTTATTAAGATCTTCAAGAGTTTGATCTAATAGTTCTTGAGTTTCATGACATTTAGAGCATGTATAAGGTCTTACCTCACAAGTTTCACTGATGGCCATGAAGCAGACATTCTCAGCTTCTTCACTTTCTTTTTCTGAGAGTTCATCTTCACTCCAGCTACTGAATGCTCTTTGCTTTTAGTTTCCTCTAAAGGATTTCTTCCTTGACTTCGAACATTCAAATGATATGTGGCCATACTTTCCACACTCATAACATTTTCCATCATTATTTGGTTGATCATTTGAGGATTTTCCTTTTCTAAAGTTTGAAGTGCTTCTTTTGTTGTTTCTAGATCTCCTCATAACTTCCATCAAATATCTAGAGATCATAGCCACTTCTTTTTTTTATGTCATCACCAGTTTCTTCCATTTGAGTCCGGAAAGCAATCACCTTTTTCTTTTCCTCCTTTTGATACTTGTTAATATAATTTTTCTCAAAGACCATGAGATTTCCTCTGAGTTCATCATAAGTGAATTTGTCAAGATTTCCATCTTCTAGGACAATAGCTTTTGTTTCCCAAGATTTTGGCAAACTTCTTACTAATTTTCTAACTTGTTGAGAGTTTGTGTACACTACTACCAAAGATTTGAGTTCATAGATAATTTTGTTGAATCTAGTAAACATTGATTCAATGTTTTCATCATCAGTCATGGTAAATAATTCATACTAATATTGTAGTGCATCAATCTTGGCTTCTCTAACTTTAGAGGTTCCTTCATAGGTAACTTTTAATTTGTCCCACTTTCTTTTGCAGTTTCACAAGTTGATATTAGTTCATGTTCCTCTCCACTGACTGTACAGTAGAGAAGGCTTATTACTCTAGCATTTGTTTGAATGACCTCTTGTTTTTCTTTGGTAACATCAAATGATTCTATATCAACTTTACTTTTGGGATCTTTCTAATTTTTGGATTCAGCATCAGGAATAGGCTTTGCTCCCTTCTTGATAACCAGCCAGGCTTAGAAATCATTCGACAGGACAAATATTCTAAAAATATCTCTTTCTAGTGATTCTAGTGTTGTCCACTGAAGTAGGGTGGTCTGGTTGTGGAGTGCCCATCTTGCAAGATTGATCCTGAAATTTGATATCCCGCCATTGATCTTTCTTCACGTGCTGTTAAGCAACTGAAAGTGAAACATTGCTCTGATACCAATTGAAAGTGCAAGAGGGGAGAGGATTGAATTGTAACTTTTTCTTTTTCTAGTCGACTAACTTAGATCAGTAGTATAGTTGACTATAACAGAAATAGTGCTGAAAGTAAATACCTTAAAGTAAAGGACACACGATGTTTTATACTGGTTCAAATTCAATGTGAATCCTAATCCAGTTCCCTTGGATTGCAAGTGTGTTCTCTGCAGCTCTTTTTTAAAGTGAGATTTGCTATAATGATTGCTTGAATGGAGCTCCTATGTCTACACTCAAACACTCTTTATTTTTCGATATAATGTCTCACCAACTATACTATATATCTCCTCTTTTTTTTGCTTTACACTATAAGTCAATCATGATTACAATGCTTATGAATAGTAGAGTATAGAACTTAAGAAGTTGAGATGAAGGTATGGAGTCGTCTTTCATAGCCTTTGAAAGATAGACGTTAGGCTCTTGCAGAGATGGCAATCCAAGAGAATTGATCCTTGAAAAAAGGAATAGTGAATCCTACTTTCCAAGAATAAGGTTAGAGCTCTTTAATGTGAGTTGATCTTCTTTACTTGTATATGCACGGTCAACTCTTCATCTATTGCAGTGCCCTTGAAATTTGGTACTTGTTTCCATGTTGGAGTACACTTGATTGATGCGATGAGATCTTCTATTTCTGCTGAATGGATACTCACGATTTTCCTTAATATAAGGGAGAATCTTGGTGGTACCAATGCTTGATTTATTTTCCTAGTCGTTGCTTCAATAAATATTATTTATAACTTATTTATTCCTTTTGACTTGTGATAACTTCTATGATCTCGTTACTTGGGCTTCACGAGTCAGTTGGGCTTGCAAACTTCCTTTGGTATTGATCTGGGCTTCGTGAATCAGCTGGGCCTGCCCTTCCTTATGTATTAACCTACCCAAATAAATTTATCATCCTTAAAATCTTAATACTAACAAAGATTTTTTCATCTTTAATAAAAAATCAACCCTTCTATATAGGGATTTTTTTTTCTTTAATTGGCTTTACATCGCACAAATTTACTTTAGTCGGATCTCAATACGTGTACTGAACACTGAGTACAAAATCAAAAAAGGAGAAGTAATGAAAGTGGCATTGTAGTATGGGCACAACTGCTTCACTTCTTCCAGCAAACTCGAGTGGTCCAACAACTTAAGTCCACTCTATAGTCTATACTATATCAACACCCCCTTTGTCTATTTTATTCTCCTTTTTCATATTAAAAATAAGAATAAGAATAAGAATAAGAATAAGAATAAGAATAAGAATGTCTAAACAAAATTTTGAACTCTGGTGGAAGCAATTTGCTCTCTTCGGGGGTAGGACCTTGTAGGTGATATCAGTTGCTCTGTTCTCAAACCTTGGTCATTCATGCACATCCCGCGAATTACTGATAGTAGTGCTGAGGGACCGGGACTACTCTCTCCAGAAATAGTCTGGCATAAGCCGAAAAACTGAATATAAAAAAAAGAATAAGAATGTCTAAACAAAATTTTGAAAAAAAAGAGAAAAGAAAATAATGCTTCCCTCAACTATTATTGGAGGATGACGTGTTCCACATGTCTGTACTTGAAAGCTTGTTGGAATACATGAGATGTCTACAAGTGGAATCCTCTTTATCGTCAAATGTTTGTGATGGGATAAATAGGAACCTTCTATCTTTAATTAAAGATTTTCAATTCGAGTTCAATAAAAATTCTTGGCTAGAAACACTATCTTCTTTAATATACCTTATGCAACGTAAATTTAAATTAATCGAGCTCCTAAGACGCATACCATGCATACACCGACCAAATGAAAAAAACAATATTCAAATTCTCCGATTAATTTGTATTCGCACTAAATAAATCATTAAGGAAGTAAAATGTGTGTTATGATTTAATTCTTTATTTTTAAGGCTTAAATCCAAAACTTCTAATTAAGAATAGAAGAATCCCAACTAACTTATTACTCGTGACTGATTTTGTATTTCGAGTTCAACTAAACTCAGAATTATCGACACATAATAAATATATGAACATCACTAAAGTTTCAATAGATATTAACCTAAATTTATTAACCTAAATTTATAATTTAAAGATACAATGAATTCAATGCTACAAATGTTGATCATCAATCCATCAAACTAAAATCTTGTGGCTTGTCACACCCTTGATAGTTACAAGTGGAATCCTTTAATAGGTGACAAATTGGCAAACACAAAAGGAAAGGAAAAAAGTGTTTGTGTGATAAATATTTGCAGCTAGATTTGCAATTCCACATCAGATTTAACTGACTTTTTGTTAAAAGCTTTATAGCTAGCAAACACCCACCATTGGATTTTGTATGATTGTATCATTGCATGTGTTATAACTTTTTAAATAAATAGACCTTTCAAATGGTACAAGAAAAAGAAATGTTGAAAAATTGAAGAATTTTGAAACTTGCTTGATAACATCAGCAATGATCTCATTACCAATTTGTAATAGCTTCATTGTGGATCTTAGCTCATAAGGCTTCATATATGAAGAGCTTTTTGTTATTAGTATTTTTTTTGGGGGAGGGGGCGGTGAATGGGAGGATAATAGCACTTTTGATTCCAAAATTGTTGGTAAAATTTATTTTTGATTATTATGATACATGACTCAACATGTTTAATAGTCAATTCATTAAAATTGTATATTATTGATCTCTTCAGGTAGAAAATATGTTATATAGTAAATTTTCCTTCTTTTTTTTTTGTGTGATTTATCTAAAGTGTGTTACGTATTAAAGGAATATGTTCCCTTGATTTTATTGATACATGATTTACAATATATATAAGATTACAAGAATATTTACTTTGATACAAACTAGGTAACTAATTAACCTAATTAGAAAAGGATTATAATTCTACCTAAAATAAGAGATACACAATTAATTCTATTACACCCCGCAGTCGAAGCGGGAGGTTCTCGAACACTGAGACTGGCATCTGATACCTGGAAGGAACATGAAGGACATGAACTTGACCACAAGCCACTTTTTCGCGAACGAAATGAATGTACATCTCAATGTGTTTAGTGCGCTGATGTTGGACGGGATTGCCGGAAAGATATATCGCACTAATATTATCACAATAGACTAGTGTTGCCTTTTGAATCGGGCAGTGAAGCTCAAGTAGAAGGTTACATATCTAACAAGACTCAGAAACGACGTTGGCAACACCTATGTATTTTACTTCTGCACTGGATCGGGCAGTGTAGGTTGACTTTTGGAAGACCAAGACAATAGGTTATCTCCGAGAAAAATGCAATAACCATACGTGGAGCGTCGGGTGTCGGGACATCCACCTCAGTCAATATCAGAATAAGCAGTGAGACCAGTGAGCGAAGACCTGTATAGATGTAATCTGAAGTGAAGTGTACCTTGGACGTATCGTAAAATACGTTTGAGGGCATGCATGTGTGCTTCCGTCGGACTGTTCATATGCAAGCAGATTTGTTGCATGACATAGAATGTGTCTGGTCTCGTGAATGTGAGGTACCGCAGGCCCCATCCAGGCTACGATAATGAGTCGGGTCTGATTATGAAGGGTCGGAATCAACACTGAGCTTGGAATTGGTGTCTATAGATATGTGGGATGGTTTGCAAGATGTCATGCTTGCACGGTCAAGGATATATTCGGCGTACTTCTTCTGACATAGAAATAGGTCGACATAATGTCGAGTGACAGAGATGCCCAAGAAATAACTCAGGGGACCCAGATCTTTCATAGCAAACTCAGAGGAAATGAGAGACATAATGGACCGGCGGAGAGCATCAGATGATGTCATCAATATATAATAATAGGTAAGCCATGTATGTATCATTGTTGTAGATAAACATGAAATGATCGGATCTGTTGTGTAAAAACCAATAGAGGAGACATAATCAACGAACCGTTGATACCATGATCGAGGAGCTTGTTTCAGTCCATAGAGTGATTTCCACAACAGACACACATAATCCGGATGAATAGGATCCCTGAAACTCATAGGTTGATGCATATATACCGTTTCATGAAGATCCTCATGTAAGAAGACATTCTTGACATCAAGCTGACGAATGGGCCAAGACTTGGATATGGCAATGTTGAGGACGGTCCGGTTGGTTGCGGGCTTTACGACCGGGCTTAACATTTCATCACAATCCACTCCCACATATTGAGACCTGACATCACCTACAAGACGAGTCTTATACCTCTCAAAAGAACTATCAGATTTCTTTTTATGTCTAAAAATCCACATCAAATGAATAATGTTAGCATCAGGTGGATGGGGTACTAGGTCCCACGTCTTATTATCAATAAGAGCATTATATTCGTCAATCATTGCGGCTTTTCAATTAGGGTCGGACAAGGCATCCTTCGGGTTACGAGGGATAGGAGAAGGGACAACTGAAACGGAAAGGTTAAACAACCGTTTAGGTTCATGAATTCCGTACATGGCACGGGTTTCCATGGTCCGAGAGTGTGTCTCGGGATGTGGGATGGGAGTGGTTTTGCCGCGGGACTGCCGGGAAGAGGAGGAAGGGCAGGGGTGACGGTACTGGCTGGCTGAACCTCGATTTGCCGAGAGGTGGCTGCGAAATCACCTTGAGACGGGCTGTTCCGGGCCACCGTCGGCAAAACTGGGTGGGCAGCTAGTCCCGGACTGGCCGAGGTGGTAGCGGATGCCGAGGTCTGGGACGGCGGACTATGTAAATGGTGAATTAGAATAGGGTTTATGCCATCATCTAGGAAGTCGTAGGAATGTCGAGGTGGCGAGTGTAGAGATGCAAAGAGAAATTGAGACTCATCAAATAGGACATGACGTAAAATAATAATTTCACGGCCTGACAAGTCATAGCACGAGTAACCACGATGATTGACAGGGTAACCCAGAAATACACACGGGAAAGATTGGGATTGGAGTTTGTGAGTGGTCGGATGGAGAGGTTCCTACGAAACAGAACTTGGGTGGGCAACCGTTGAGCTAGAGACTTGTTTGTGATTATGTTTAGGAGATAGGTGGCTATGGAGAGTGCGTAATGCTAGAATTGATGGGGAAATGAGGCGTGAGCAAGTAGGGCAGGAATGGGGTTGTTTATGGTTCGGATTTTCCGTTCGACTTTACCATTTTTGGAGGATGTGGTGGGGCAGGAAAAACGAAAGGTAAGACCGTTTTTGGAGTAAAACTGTTTGAATTGGTTATTATCGAATTTCCTGCCATTGTCACATTGAAAAAATTTAATGCTCTTTTCAAATTATGTTTTTACGAAAGCACTAAATGAAAAAAATGGGGTAGACCTGGGATTTAGTTCCAATTGGAAAAGTCCATAAAAAGTTTAAATAATCGTTCAAAAATAACACATAATATCGATGGCCAGCCGTACTCAAAATAGGGGATGTCCACAAATCACTATGTATGATATCGAAAGGCATTAAAGTATAATTTGTGGATGCAGAAAATGATAATTTGACATGTTTCCCAAAAATGCAAGATTTTTGGGCTAGAGACTGGGCTTCCTACCAGCCATGGGCAGCGTGGGCCCACCGTCATGGGCCTCCCCTCCTTGCCCGTATATAACATCCTCGTGGACTCCACCTCAGAATCGACAGGACCAACCTGGCATACTTGGCCCACGTCCACAAGAGGCCTACACAGCACACCCCCCCCAATCGATTTATGCACCGACTGACATTGAGGCAGCTATGAGCACAATGTCACTCAACACTCCATATAAAAATTGGTATATGGACACAGGCACCACATCTCACATGACGGCATCACAATGTACTCTCTCGTCTTATTCCAATTTGAGTAATTTAAATAGGAATATTATTGTTGGTAGTGGACAGGACATTCTCATTCGTGGTTATGGTCATTCCTCTCTATCCCCACCAGATCCACTACTAATCTTAAAAAAATGTCCTTCATGCCCCTAAACTCATTAAGAATCTAATCTCCATGCGACGTTTCACAACTGACAATTGAGTTTCCCTTGACTTTGATCCTTTTGATTTTACTGTAAAGAATTTTACGACAGGAAGACGAATAATGAGATGTGACAGCATCGAAGATCTCTACCCTATTTCAAACGCCGTCAACAATCCAGCCTCAGTTCCCTCAACCTTTGTTGTTCTTTCGTCTTCCTTATGGCATTCTAGATTAGGACATCCGAGAGACTCTGTTTTACGCTCCCTTAGGAAAAATAAATTTATTAATTGTAACTGTATTTCTAGGACTCGTATATGTGAATCTTGTGTTTTTTGGAAATATTCTATTACGTACCATTCTTCGAAAGTTTGCGAATCCTTCAGCTTAACTTGTCCTCACCAGCTCATCCTCCGTCAAAAGCGTCACAGAGCACTAGCAAAATAAGGGGTAAGCATTCTTTAAAAGAGTTCCTCCCTAATCGTTAAAATATATTCATAAAAGTTTCATATTAACATTAGTTAATATGTACAAGTAGAAACTCTCTATAATAACATCTACAAATCGAACCTCTCTATAATAACATCATTTGTCGGGATATTTTTAGCTACTATATAGTGAAATATTGTTGTAGAGAACATATAATGAAATTTAACATGAAAATCGATTTCAAAGTAAACTTCATCATCATAGTAAAATGTTGTTATAAAGGATGGCTAGTTGTTATAAAGAGGTATCACTGTACATGCATTTATTTGGCTGGAATTCAATTACTTGAATTAAAAGCTTGGTGATGCAATTCCAATCTTCGAATTTCAGTAACCAATTTGCAAATTTACCAGAAAACTCATCTTTACATTCTTGACTGAAAAGGAAAGAAGCTAAGTGGTACGTCAATAGTACAATTGTAAATTATCATTTTGAACATCTCTTGTACTCAAATCAAAAGTTTGGAAAGTAATTGAAAGAAGTAGCAACTGATAAAGAAAGTTAGTAAGCTATCATATAAAAGGAAATGATAGGCATAGTACTTTTTTGGTTTACCATTCAATGTCCGGACCCGCTTTGAGAGTGCCGCGTAAGATTTATTAAAAGAAAAACACTTCCTATCACAGTTTTCCTTTTCAAGACAGAGGTAGATTCAGAATTTTTAATTTATGAGTTGAATAGAAACCGTTTTACTTATTGAATTTTGGATATACAATTTATACCTATTAAGTGAATTTCTTAATATAGATACAAGATTTGAACTAAAATTACTGAAATTCTGCCGAACACATACCTTAGTTGTAGATCCGTCCCTATTCTTTGAACACAAGACCTCAAATTAATGATAAATGAGTCGTATTCATTTCATCACGAAGATAACATAGTACTCCATTACCTTCCAGAATAAGCTATGAATCATAACCTAGAAACAATGTTTTATAAGGCATTATTTGTAGATTTAAAAAGTGAAAGAACTTGTCAATAATGGCTAACTTTCCATGTGTAAACTCTTTAGATTTACACGATATCAAGTCGAACTATTAAGCAAGATATTAGATATATATTGACATCTATTGACAATGATGGTACTCTCCATAGCTACTTCATCTTGATACATTTGGCACAAGCAAAGTGGAAGAGAGTAACACTATATCAAACATTTAAAACGAGGTTTCCCCATTATCGTAGTATGATAAACCGGCACTAATATTTTATTTGTCACAATTTAAAATTCTTATAAAAATTGTTGTTTGGATACAATAAATCTTACGTATTCATTTCTTGAGTTTGCGTCATTATCGAATCCTAAAAAAGTAAGTACCCTTGAACGTATGCTCTTGCTTGTACAACACATGTATTATGTGTCAATTTTTCAACTTGACTTGTCCTCATCAAACCGCTCTCCATTAGAGCATCACAAAGTACTAGCAGAGCATCCCTTTAAATAAATCGTTGAAATATATTGATAAAAATTTCATTATAAAATTGCCTAAAATGTATTATGTGTCAATTTTTTAACTTGACTTGTCCTCATCAACCTGCTCTCCATTAGAGCTTCAAAATGTACTAGCAGAGCATCCCTTTAAATAAGCTACTCCCTAACATTAAATCGTTAAAATATATTGATAAAAATTTTATCATAAAATTGCCTAAAATGTATTATGTGTCAATTTTTTAACTTGACTTGTCCTCATCAAACCGCTCTCCATTAGAGCGTCACAAAGTACTAGCAGAGCAGCCCTTTAAATAAGCTACTCCCTAACATTAAATCGTTAAAATATATTGATAAAATTTTCATTATAAAATTGCCTAAAATGTATTATGTGTCAATTTTTCAACTTGACTTGTCCTCATCAACCCGCTCTCCATTAGAGCTTCACAAAGTACTAGCAGAGCATACCTTTAAACAAGCTACTCTCTAACATTAAATCGTTAAAATATATTGATAAAAATTTCATTATAAAATTGCCTATATTATGTGTCAATTTTTCAACTTGACTTGTCCTCATCAACCCGCTCTCCATTAGAGCGTCACAAAGTACTAGCAGAGCATCCCTTTAAACAAGCTACTCCCTAACATTAAATCGTTAAAATATATTGATAAAAATTTCATTATAAAATTGCTTAATATGTACATTGCATTTGTTTGATTGAAATTCAGTCACTTGAGTTAAAAGCTTGGTGATGCAATTCCAATCTTCAAATTCTTGACTGAAAAGGAAAGAAGCTAAGGGTGTGTTTGGTATGAAGGAAAACATTTTTCTAATTTTTTAATGTTTGGTTGATTAAAATTTTAAAAAAATATTTTCTTTAGGAAAATAAGTTCTTTAAAAATGAAGAAAATGACTTCATTAATTAAAGTAGGAAAAAAAATCTTAGAAGTGACATTCAATCAACTACCTCACCACCACTCAACCCACCCCACAAAACCCAACGGCTACCACCACCCTATGCACCCCAACCCCCACCCTCCGACCAACCCCCACCACCCTCCAAAAAAAAAAATTTTGTTTTAAAAAATAATTTTAAAAATTCTTTTTGTTTTAAAAAATAATTTTGAAAAATTTTTTATTTTAATTTTTTACACCTCCCCAAAAAGAGTTTTTAAAGTTTTGTTTTGGTTTCTACACCACCAACCCCCCCCCCCTGCCGACCCCACCACCCCTCCCAAAAAAATTAATTTTGTTAAAAAAGAGTTTTTAAATACCCCAACACCCCTCCAAAAAAAATTAATTTATTTTAAAGAGTTTTAATTTATTTTTTTGTTTACTACACCCCTCCACCCTTTCCGAATTTTCTAATTCATATATTTTAATTTACTTTTATAAACGTGGTTAAATTTGATGTGGGTGGGTTGTGTTGGGGAGCTGGGGCAAGGGGCTGGGTGGAAGTAAGAAATCTAATTTTTATAAAAATAAATTAAAAATAAATAAGATATATATTGGGGGAGGGGGGAGGATTGGGTGGAACGGTGGCGTGGGACGGGGTTGGAGTGGGTGTGGTGGTGTGGGGTAGGAGTGGGTTGGTGCTTGGGATGGGAGTGGGATGGCGGGGTTGGTGGGGCTAGGGCAAGTATTTTCCAAAATTCCCACTCCCAACCCCATCTCACTCCCATAGTATTTTACTAGATATATAAATGCTCTTGGGATGACATTTTCTTTTACTTACTTACCAAACACTAATAAACAAGTTAGAAACTCACTTGTTTTCCAAGAAAATATTTTCTTGAAAAACATTTTCCTTCCTACCAAACACACCCTAAGTGGTATGTGAATTTCTCTAGTTTTAAATAATCATTGTCGGCATCTATTGTAATTAAATCAAAAGCTTGGAAAATAACTGAAAGAAGTAGCAAGTGAAGAAATATAAAAGGAGATGATAAGCATAGTACTTTTTTGGTTTACATTCGATGTCGGGATCTGCTATGAAGTTCGATTATTTAGATTTGTGCAGCATAAAATTTATTAAAAGAGAAAGTATTCTCTACCATGAATTTTTCCTTTCCCAAATAGAGACGGCTTTAAAATTTTAAGTTTCTGGGTTCTGAATAGGAACCATTTACTTATTGAGTTCTAGATATATTATTTATACATATTAAGTGAATCTCTTAATACAAATACAAGGTTTGGATCAAAGCTACTGGAGTTCTGCCGAGCCCATAGTTTAGGTGTAGATCTGTTCGTATTAGATCTCTGAACTTGAACACAAGACCTCAGGTTAATAATAAGAAAATCATATTTATTTCATCACAACTCTTGACGATGACATAGTACTACATTACCTTCCAAAATAGGTGATGAATCATAACCTAGAAACAATGCTTTTTAAGGCATTATTTGGTTGATTTAAAAAGTGAAAGGACTTGTCAATTGGCTAACTTTCCAAGTGTAAACTCTTGAGATTTACACAATGACAAGTCCATATGTTAAGCAAGATTTAGATACTTGCTTCATCTTTGATACATTTGGCACAAGGGAAATGGAAGAGAGTAATACTATATCAAACATTTAAAGGCAATTTTTCTCTTTTCTATTTCTTCTTTAACTTTCTTGGAACTCTTACTTTTTAGTTTTCTACCTTTTTCTTTCTTTTATCTTTTCTCTAATTTTGAACCATATCTTAAGAAAGACTAATGCACAATATAGTGCAAGATAAGTAAAGGTTTAATGTTGCAAGTTCTTATTTTTGAACTAATAAGAACAGATCTTGTTTGGTACCTTACCCCTAATGGAAGGTTCACTATCTAACACTTTTTTTCATTCGGTGTTCAGTATCTATTTTTGAACTCTATTAATCAAGATTTGTATGGCAAAGTTCACTAAAGTAAATGTTTTCTACCAAAAACGATTCCCCATATACCTGATTAATGATGAAAGATACTTAACCCTTCAACAGCTTTTGGTGATAAGCATCTGTTATGAGGGTTAAGATTGAGATGTTTAATTAGTATTAACCAATAAAATTTGTTTTAGGGAATATGGCTAGCGCTTTGGGACAAACTAATTGATATTGCCCTGTCGTATTCTTGGATCTCCATTCCACTTAAATCTCTCCTTCTCATAAGTTCACCTCTTGACCAAACACCAAAAGGTAGTGGAGGCCCGGAGGGCGGTAAGTATTCCTTCATTTTGAGGTAAAGATTTCAAATTTTGGAAATAAAGTCGTAGTTGATAGCAGAGGCGGATGCAACCTTCTAATATCAGGTTTTTCTGAACCTAATATTTCAACACGAAGCACAAATTTATATATAAAAATTTATTAAAATTTTAATAGAAGTATATATGAAGGATTCAATGATAAAAACTTTAAAAGTTGAACTCGTATAATTTAAATCTTGAATTGGCATCTAGTTGATAGGAGTGTTTTACCCCCAAAGTAAAACTTTCCGATGCAAATTAAATTAGCCGAGTCTCAAAGCGAGTACCGGAGACGGGTGAAAAAACAAAAAGAACTATTAACTCTTGAACAGTATTTCAAGAATTAATAGTAAAACACCAATTAGAATCTCCTTTAACCCTAAAATAATACAAGAATCCTTCTATAATAGAGGGACCTACAATCAAGTGGAAGCTATTCTTTAAGCAAGTGAAAGTCCGTCCAAATTCTGTGACACCTTTTTCCTATTTTAAGACTTTAAAATCTTCAACACTAGATCTTTCATTATATATTAACTTTCAAGAATTCAAATTAATTAAATTAAATTTTGATATGTTCTTATCATACTTTTCATATCTAAATATTTTCTTCTACTTAGTATCAATCATACAGTATACAAATCAATTGATATCCTAAATTTTATGTACTACCCAAATGGTACTTACATAAAAGGAAAATGCCTAAACTTAACCCCTGAATATATTTTTAAAGTGTTTCTCTGACATTTATCCAGAAAATTTGAACTAAAATTCAACGCGACATCAAATTTCAAGAGAATCAACTGTTTTCTCAATGAAAAAATTAAGAGTGTAGGAGAGAATTCTACTTTTTTATTTTGTTCGAAGAGTGAAATGATCTTAAAATGACCGGAGTCCTTTGTTTTTTGGCCTTTGTTCAGCACGTGTTTGAATTGTTATCTAGCTAACTCGATAAATGCCAAAAAAAATCTTTAAAAATATATTTGGGGATAATAAGACCCCGTAAAAGTTAGATGTGTTACAGCGAATTCGAGTAAAAGTTTGGTTGTATTTTAGGCATTTTTCCTGCATAAAATAAGGACCACAAAATAGAGTGGAGGAAGCATTAGGAATCACCAAATCTTTCATAGTTGACTGATTGCACTATCAATAAACCTCAAAAACCATTGGATCTATTGGACATATCTAGTGATATGGAACTCTTATAATGAATTAAACATTTAAGAAGTTGGACCTAGAATGAAAACGTAGAATCTGAAGATTGGGCCTAGCCTTGATAAAATCCTTTAAATCATTTTTATATTTTTAAAGTGGGTCAAGTGCACAGATAGCCGATTTTGGCATTTGCTTGGCATACGGGTGTGGGTGTCAAAGTTTGGCATTTGCTTGTGCAAGCAAATGCCAGACATTTTCGTCTTAAGTTTGGCTCGGCAGTCCCAAACTTCAAGCAAAATGTTTGAAGTTATGGTAGTCGCAAACTTAAGACATTTCACTAATGGTACCTCATTTCATTTCATGGTACCTAGTGAATTTTATCCATAGTGTACCTCAAATTAATTTATTCATTTTCAACTCATATATGTTCTATTCATCCATCTCGTTTCACTATGGTACCTCATGTCTGTAATAAGAGGAAGTGTAGTAGGTTTTGCCTTAAGTTTGCCAACACTGGCTAACAGTCAAATAATTTGAAAATACTGGGAATAACTTAAATGGCAAGGTGAAAACTGGTTACGGAATGCAATTTAATCTTATAAAGTGCTGGTTTGTATCCAATCTAGACAAGATCCAGGAAAACCAAGATGTTGCTTTCCTATTAAATAAGGCTAAAAGCTTCAATTTAAGAGGATGTTTTGCTAAGCTTATAAGCTGATCAAACTAGTTTATAAGGACTTTTGGATTAAGTGACACTGATATTAGCAACCAAACAGGAAATAGCCTTATGAATTTATCACCCTCTACTATTCTTTTCCCCAACTTAATCATTAATAGTTCAATGGATGCCTCAATTACCATACCTTACCATAACTGTGCAGTTACAACAACACAAATCATTTATTTTTTTCACAATGAACAGCTAAATGATCAAGAAGACTTACAATGTCATTGCTCGAATTCTTGCTTTTAATTGAGGACCTGTTTGGAAAGAAAACACACATTGAATTTGGATTTGGGTGTAATTAATGAGTCTACATGCAGCAGTTATTAACAAACTTTTTTGACAAAATCATGGATTGAAGAGAATACAACATACATACCATAACCTCGCAAACTGGTGCAAAGGATGCATACCTTCTTGCAAACGAAACATAGGATTGCCAATAATCTGTCAAGTAGTCAGACGATACTATCTGAGGTAGTCGTCATCGTACACAAGGGGTATATCTGCTTGCGGGGCTTCACAAACACAGTTTGCACGATCATTCCAGACAAGTATGTGCTTCGCATGTTCTCTAGACCAACCCATGTTTTGTCAGCAACGACGGTCATGCATGTAGTGATTATCCGGAAAATTGCAAGCAACTGGTACGAATTGACGCATTCCATATTGTCTAAGGGCCCTGTTGGACTGATGCATCTCCACCACGTCTCAAGATACGAGCGTCACCACAACAGGCAAAAGAAACTCTCCCGATCGACCATATTCAGCAAGATTCTCCATCACATCTGGTGCATCACACCTGATTCTTGGATATCTTTCATTCAGAGCAGATGCTTTTTTAAAGAGTTCATATTGGTCCACAGTTTCAGTTTTGTTCCTGACCTGATTGGATAAAGCTCCAATGCCAAACCAATGAAAAAACCTGCCAAATAAAAGAAAATGTGATTACTCGAAGTATGTCCAGTGCATGCATTGAGACATACAGAATGGAAGGTACAGCAATATTCTAGTCAATAGGTATATTCCCCCTTCTTTTTTATCAAACTCTAAGATATAGGCCAAGCACTTGAAAGACATTAGCTTGCTAAAACTGCAGCATCCAGTAAAACTGAACTGAGATTGATTGGGAAATGGTTCTCACAAGTTATGTTAGGAAAGCTAATCTTAGAATGACACTGGCTGCTGTTTGCATAACTGGATTAGATGTACTTCTGTTAATTTCATTACTAAGAAGTTAGAGAGATAGAGAGAGAGACTAAGAAGTGATATAACACATTAACAAAACAAAGCAATTCCTCATCTTCCAAAGGTTTGAATGACCAATTTTAGAGACTAACAAAAGAAGTTTATACTACTAGTTGAGGATAGTTTGTACACTTGTTAGAGAAGTTTTAATATTATTTTATTTATATATATTATAATTATTTTTCATTTTATTTTATTTTGTATGACGAAATGAAAAGATATACAGGATAAGGTCGGAGTGGCCTCCGTGGAGAACAAGATGAGGGAAGCGAGACTGAGATAGTTCGGGCATGTGAAGAGAAGGTGTGAGGATGCGTCAGTTAGGAGGTGTGAGAGATTGGCGGTCACAGGATTTAGGAGAGGTAGAGGTAGGCTGAAAAAGAGCTGGGGGGAGGTGACAAGACAGGATATGGCTCAGCTCCAGCTGATTGAGGACATGACCTTAGATAGGAAGACCTGGAGGTCGAGGATTAGGGTAGAAGGTTAGTAGGTATTTGAGTTTGTCGCGCTGTGTGCGCGAGAGGTGGGGGGCTAGCCTTTCCATCTCCTCGTCTCCTTTTCTTAGTTGTACTATTTTGGTAAAGCGTAGATCATTATCTTTCTGTGGGTATTATTATGTTGCGCCACTTATTTTATCTCTTGATTTTTTGTCGTCTTGTTTTTCCTGCAATCTGCATTGACTATGTTCCTTTTGAGTCGAGGGTCTAACGGAAACAACCTCTCTATCATGCAAAGGTAGAAGTAAGGTCTGCGTACATCCTACCCTCCCCAGACCCCACTTGTGGGACTACACTGGGTATGTTGTTGTTGTTGTATGACGATATGAAATGAGCTTAAATGAAGAAATGGATTCATATAGCCGACCCCAACTTGTTTGGGACCGAGGCGTAGTTGTTGACAAAAGAATGTATACCTGCTTGACAGTCCCTGTGTGGCTTGAAATAAATGGCATCTACTTTTAAGGATAGACTTTAAGTGGATCATCTCTTTTTCTGGTTAACAAAGTTTAAACTCCCATTAGTATCTGACATAACATAAGGATATGTGACATGTTAGGTGAAGTAAACTCATGTAAAGCAGGGGCTAGTGAACACCAAAAAGTTTAGTGATAACACTTTTCTAGACTAAAGACCTTAAGAAAGCTTAACAATCTTGATACATCACAGAACAAATATATAGCTAGGCTTACAAGCCTATGATATGCTATCTATAGGAGATACTTAATCACATTGCTGAACAATTATCCATGATTTTAATTTATCGAAAACTGAGATGTATGAAAATCAATGATTACATGGAAGAAATCCAGCTTAAGTGCCAAACCTTTCGACAGTAATAGAACCCTAATATAATGTCTTGCCTCTAATTGTCATTTTGGGCATTATGATCGCCTTGCTCACTGTCTTGATAATAGCATATCTGACACATGAATAAGAAAATGTGCAAGTACAGAGAGAATCTTTAAATTCAAAGTCCAAACTTATGGAAGAATGATAAGAGATAATGCTGCTATAGGCAGTGTTATCAAAAGTGAAAAGCGCAAAAAAACTCTAAAGTCTATTGGGGCTTTAAGTGCAAATAAAGAGTAGGCTTTAATGAAAAAAGGCGCAAATGGAGAAAAAAATACAAATATATGTGTTTAGTTCAAGACTAATAATTATAAACATGAATAACAAATATATGGACAAAGAAATTGAAAAAACAAATTACAATAAAGTGAAATATCAATTTTTTAGTATCGCGTCTTCAAGGGACGCTCATTGGCAAGGAAAAGTATGTCTTAGAGCCTTGATGATGACACTGAAGTGCACATTAAGTAAGGCGAAGCGCTCAACATGTTTTGAGCCTCGCTTCAGGGCGCGCCTTTGACAACACTAGCTATAGGTCGCTATTCTTATGAAAATGAATAAACAAATAAGAGGCATCTGGTAATGATGGATAGATCATTGCAACAGAAGGAAAAGCAATGGGAAAACTTAAACCAAAAAGAAAAAATAGGGCAAAACTTGCAATAGAAAATAACTTTAAGAAGATTCAAACCAAATACTCTTCATATACTACGGCAAAGATGACATAGAGATGTGTTACTCATTTGAGAAGGTAGTATCCTCAGGAACATATCCGATCCATTTCATATGCCGAATCAGAAGTTCCATAAATGAATATATCAAATCAGTTTGGTGATGACTCCGGTCTCTCGCAATAAACAAATGCACCTCATTATTTATTTCTATCCAACTACACCCTGTTTCTTTCACCACACCATTGCTATCCATTTTCTCTCTTAACTTTTTTACATTGCTCCACATGCCTTTAGATGCATAAATATTTGAAAGTAGGATATATGATCCACTGTCTTTAGCATCAATAGATATTGCCATTGATGCTGCATATTCACCAAGGTCTATATGACCAGCTTCTCTACACGCGCTAAGCAAACTCCTCCATACAATAGCGCCTGGTGGAATTGGCATTTTTTCAATGAATTGCATTGCTTCGACCAGTTTACCAGCTCGACCTAAGAGAGAAACCATGCAAACATAATGCTCTGTTTCTGGTTCAATACCGTACCCAGACATGGAATAAAAGTGATGCAATCCTTCTTTGACAAGCCCAACATGGCTACATGCTGAAAGCACTCCAACAAAAGTGACATTGTTGGGTTTCAGCCCATCATTTATCATTTTCTCGAACATACTAAGAGCTTCCTTTGCTTCTCCATGCTGTGCATAAGTGGATATCATAGCATTCCAACATGCGATATCTCTTTGGAGAGTGGAATTAAACATCCTCCGTGCTTCTTCCAAGCCTCCACATTTGGAGTACATATCAACAAGTGCATTTGTAACATGCGGATCAAAATCTAGGCCGACTTTTACAATCTGGTTATGAAATTGGAGACCATGCAGGAGACTTACTAGGTTACAAGATGCAGCAATGAAGGCAACAAAAGTCAAATAATTTGGCTTTTGCGAACAATATTGCAATTTTAGGAAGAGCTTTAGAGCCTCTTCATTTTCACACTGCTGTATATACCCAAACAACATAGAATTCCATACAACAATATCCTTCTCATTCATTTCGATGAATACTTGCCTTGCATCTTTAATAGATGAACATTTTGAGTAAACATCTATTAGGATGCTACAAACAAACATGTCAGCAGAAAAACCAAATTTTACCGTAAGACCGTGAAGTTGCTTGCTTAACTCCAAGGAAAACAGTGAAGCTGACGCACCCAGCAGGCTAACAAAAGTCAAAAGGCTTGGAAGAATCAGATTCTCTCTCATTTCAGCAAATAGATCAAAAGCTTCATACAGCCTATCCTGCGTTAAACCACCTTCAATAATAGCATTGTAAGAGATAACATCATGATTGACCATAAAGTCAAAAACCTTCCTCGCATCACCAAATGAATCACATTTTGAGTACATATCGATCAAGCTATTCTTTACAAAGCCATCAGAATCAACATCAGTTTTCACGGTATAAGTATGCACTTGTCTTCCAAGATCTAAAGCTTCAAGCGAACCACAAGAAATAAGTACACTACTGCAAGCAAATCTATCTAGCATCCAACCCAAACTATTCATATCTCTAAACATGCTAATCGCTTCCCAGTCACAAGAATTCTGCATGTATCCGGAGATCATCGTTGTCCAAGAAATAGTGTTTTTAACTCCCATTTGATCGAAAACCGCCCTTGCAGTCTTAAACTTACCACATTTCATATAGAAATCAATAAGAACATTATTCACCGTAACATCCATCTCCGCGCCCCGTCTATGCACATAACCATGAATTTCCTTTCCTCCTTCAAGAAACTCTAGTGACGAACACGCACCCAAGATACTCGAAACCACATAGTTATCAGGTACAACATCACTCTCCAACAGATTCCTCAATAGCTTCAACGAAAGTTCACTCTCCCCCGCATTCACACATGCTGCAATTATTGCGGTCCAAGTGGTCGTACTCTTCACTAACAAATCATCAAAAACTTGCCTTGCTGCACCTACATCTCCGCTTTTCGAGTAAAAATCAATTAACGACGTACCAACATACACAAACTGATCAAAACCAGCTTTAACCACAAAACAATGCAATTGAGCACCTTTCACAACACTACCTAACCTTCCACAACAACTAACAACACTAGCCAAAACAAACTCATTCGGGCCCTCCTCCTCCTCCTTATAACCTATATTGCTCGAACTCTTTAAAAATATCGACGGGTGCGTGTCGGATTGTCCAGAACTAGTGCATTTCTGAACAATCCGACACGAATGCTGCAGTATTTTTGGAGAGTCTGAACAACATAGCTTATAGTAACAACTTCTCAACTCGGAGAAAACCATTAAGGCATCCTCATAAAACCCATGTTGGGTATACATAGTAATAACTGAAGACCAAGAAATCATATCTCTTTTCGGCATTTTGTCGAACATTTTGCGGGCATAGTCCAAACAACCCACTATCGAATATGATTGAATTAGGATGTTGTTAAGGAAAGTATAGCTTTCAAACCCGGAAAGAATTACTTGGGCGTGGATTTGTTTGTAGTCGGATGTGGAGTTAGGAGCTTGTTTGGGTAGTGAGAATAATAGTTTGCTTAAATAATGACGTTGGGTTCTTCTGTTACGGGAAATAATAGGATATTGTTTTTCTTGAGATGATGATGAGACTGTGAAGTGTCTAAAAAGAGATTTTGCACCATTTTTATTGAGGGATTTTGGAGAAGGTGAATCAAATTTGCAGCTTATTAGACAGAGTTTTCTCATTGAACATGCATTAGCACGAAAATGGAGTTTTACTTGCTGGAATTATTACAAAATAAGAAAATACTTATATTTTTTTTTTGACGGACTAAAAAGAAAGCGTATCACATTGGGACAGAGGGAGTATCTCTTGTTCTACCCATCAAGAAGCACAGTACTTGCATTAGCACAACGTAAGCAAATTTGTTTGAGCTGAAAATGGAGTTTTACTTGCTGGTTTGAATTGTTGAAGGTGAAGCTTGAAAAACTATTGGGTGTTAAAATTCGAAGTTGGCATATTTTATGTTGAAATTTCTTGAGTGTTACTATTTTCGAGCTGAAATTGTGTTTGGATTATTATTTGAGTGGAGAAAATAGAAGTGTTGTTCGAGAATCAAGTGGATGCTTTATGCATTGATAAGGATGAAGTAGGGGTGGCCAGTGGGCCGGATTTGGCGGGATCGGGTTGGGGCGGGACAGAGGAAGGGGCGGGATTGGGTCGGGGCGGGATAGGCGTAATTCGCCGAAGTCCCGTCCCGATCCCGTCGGAATCGGGTCGGGACGGGATCGGGTCGGGGAGCGTGATTTTACTTTTTTTTTTCATTTAATTTTAAAAAATAACATATATATATAAACAACTCAATAATTGAACAAGATAGTGTAATAAAAACATCTCAAAATTATTTTTGTGTCTCTTATATTATTTAATAGACATATAATTTTTTTTGTAATTCAAAAACAATTGTCAAAATTGTAATTTTGTGGTGTTGTTCAAAAGTTGCAAATTACATAGTAAAAATGCAATTAAAAAATTACATTTTGAAAAAAACATGTTCTGGTTTCTTGATAATTTCCTGTGATTATTCGGTTGGAATTGGTATTTGTTGGTCAAATTGCTCCACGTCGCTTCCACCACCTTCGGATAAGATTTTGTTGTAGTTTTTGTCTTCTTCTTCGTTGATCTCCGGTTGATTTTGATTATGAGAGTTATAAAGTTATAGTATGAGATTTTTTCCCAATCGCTATCTACAACCATATTAAAGTATGAGATTTTCCCCAATCGCTATCTACAACCATATCAGCTGAATTTTGATTATGAGAGTTATAAAGTTATAGGTTTTCTATAATCATAAGCAACAAGTAGTTGCTCGTATAAATAATTCCACCTAGTGGGTACTTCTTCTGAAATTTTTCTATAAGGTAGTTGGCTATCGTGAGAAGTTTTTTTATATTCTTTTTTTCGTTGTATTCTATTATTTTTAAAAATAAAGTTTATAGTAAATTGTATTTTACTAAGAATGTCTTCAAAAAGTGTTAGACCATCCTTTACAACTAAGTTATATATATAACACACACATTTTATATGAAAATGATCTGAAAAAGATGGAGTTAAACTATTTTTAAAAATTGTAATAGCATAATTGTTAGCAGAAGCGCTATCTAATGTAATAGTCATAATTTTATCAGTTATTCCATAATAATCGCACACTTAATAAATATTTTCTGCAATAAAAGTATCAATGTGCCTATCATCTATATATCTATACGCTAAGATAAGTTTAATCAAAATATGACTCTTGATAGTCATGATCTCGCGATATCCCATGCAACAAAATTTTCAAAGAGTGATCCTCAAGATTGAATAAAGTACAATTCATGTATTTGATATTCGCATACTTTTTTACCAAATTTTTTTTTTGAATTTATATAAAATCCAAGTAAGATTTATCAAACTTATTCTAAGTTCTCTTACTAAAAAGAGAGTGAAAATTGTTCAGGACTTCTTCATTATTAGAGAAAGTTATAAAGTTCTCCCCCGGATAAAAAAAAAGTGTCAACTTAGCCATTTTTTCTTGCGTTAAAAAGAGTTATTCACTTGATTTAATTAACTTTATTTTTTCAAAATTGCCCCTATTAAGTACCATGTGATCAAATCCCAATACATATTTAATTAGGGACAGTTTAGTCAAATTACTTCTTTTTGTCTAGAAGTTAATATTTACTTAAGGGGTGTACAAATGGCTAAGTGGACACTCTTTTTTATCCGGAGGAAGTATTTTTTACATTCTCCAACCGAAACACTATAATTGTTTCTTAAGTTCATAAGCTTCTCATTTACTGGCTTTCCACATGGAGATGATACCCACATTGAGACCTGACTAAATTCAGTATTTGCATCGGAAAGTCTCACATTCGGGGATAAAGTGTTCTTTAATAAAGGCAACTCTATACGCAGGGCTCAAACCCAAGACGTCTAGTTAATAATTAATGTGTACTTAACAAAGCCAGCAAGATACAAAAAACACCAAGAATGATGAAGTCAGAAGAAAAGGCATTCTCAACAAGTAAAACTTACAAAATTTTAACAGAAAACACCAAGAGTGATGAAGTCAGAAAGAAAAAAGAATGGATTATCAACTAGGGGTGGCTAGTGGGCCTGGTCGGGGCGGGACGAGATGGGATTTGGGGGACGGGTTTTGGGGGACGGGGTGGGGGGTCGAGATCGGGACTTGGCTGGCCATGCGGGCCGGGATAGGGGGACAGGAAGAGGTCCCATCACGTCCCGTCTCACATCCCGTCGGGAGAGGGGACGGGTTTTGGGGTGACGGGTCGGGTTGGGTAGGGGATTTGGGGGGATTTTAAATTATTTTTTTAGACACTTAATTTTTAAAAATATATATTTAACACTTAAATAATTTAACAAGATAGTGAATAAAAACATCCCACATGTGTTTTTGTGCCTCTTATATTATTTAATAGAAATATAATTTTTTTTTGTAATACAATTTCAAAATTTCAACTTTGTTTCGTAGTTCAAAAATTGCAAATCACATAGTAAAACTATCATTAAAAAAATTATATAGTCAATCATACTCTTTCTGATTTCCTCACAATCTCTTGAGGATCTGCTGTTGAAATTGGAACTTGTTTGTCAAATTGTTCGACGTCGCTTTCTGCTCCCTCGGATAAGATTTCATTGTAGTTGTAGTCGTCTTCTTCGTTGATCTCTGGTTGACCGCATCTTATACGCTTCGCTCTAATCCAATCTCTGAATAAAACTGCAATCTCCAAGTTGTCTCTCGCCAATGAGTGATTGTGCTCTCCTATTTGAAACATTCCAGCAGAAAAAACGCTTTCAGAAGTGGTTGATGACGCTTGAATATTTAACACATCTCGGGCCATCTTTGATAGTGTTAGAAATGTCTTTTCATTCTCCCTCCAGTATTTCAGCAAATCTTCACGTCCATCTTCATTACCCTGCAAAACATAAACATCAAACTCTCTAATTTGTGAAGAACTTGAACCACTATACATTCTATTTCTAAGGCCTTGAATACTAGAAGCAGAAAAAGCATGTCTTTTATTAGGTTGCAGTGAAGTAGAAGAAGATGGTATAGAAGCCGGTTGATTATTTGTACTTTGCTCTTGGTAATATATATATTTGCATTCAGTGTATGCTAGACATAACCTCTTCTTTAGTTGGTTCTTTAGTTGTGTATGTTGGAAGTATTTCTAAGCTTTCATAAATCGTTTCAACAAGTGCTTTACAACCGATTACTTTAATAGTCGGATTTAATACAACACCAATAAAATATATAGTGGAAATACGAAAAAAATATTTTTTAAATTTCATAAACATTTTTTTAATAGCTGGAGCGTAAGTTGATTTTTGCATATATATATTTTTGCATTCAGTGTGTACGCTAGACATAACTTCTTCTTTAGTTGGTTCTTCAGTTGTGTCTGTTGGAAGTATTTCTAAGCTTTCATAAATCGTTTCAACAAGTGTTTTACAACTGTCTACTTTAATAGTAGGATTTAATACAACATCAATAAAATAAATAGTGGGAATATGAATTTTTTTTATTTTATAAATATTTTTTTAATAGCTGGCTTGTAATTTGATTTTTGCATATATTCATTAAGTAATAAAAATATTAGAGTTATATAAAATAACATAGATGAAATAGTAGGATAATAAATTTTAGAAAATTCATTAGTAGCTAGAAATAATTTATCTAAAAATATAATAAGTTCCAAAATTTTATCCCAATCATCATCTACAAGCATATCTGTTGGATTTTGATTATGAGCGTTAAATAATAAAGTTATAGGTCTTTTATACTCGTGAGCAACAAGTAATTGTTCATACAAAAAATTTCACCTAGTCGCAACTTCTTCTGAAATTTTTCTATAACGTAATCCACAATCATGACAAGTTTTTTATATTCTTTGCGTCTTTGTATTTTATTACATTTAAAAATAAAGTTTATAGAAAATTGTATTTTATCAAGGATGTTTTTTAAAAGTTTTATGTCATACTTTACAACTAAGTTTTAAATATGACATGCACATGTAATATGAAAAATATGGAGAAAAGATGGTGTAAATCGAGTTTTTAAAATATTTATAGCATAATCATTAGAAGAAGCATTATCTAATGTAATAGTCATAATTTTATCAGTAATTTCATAATATTCACAAATTTCATGAATATTTCTTGAAATAAAAGCTCAAGCGTGCCTATCATCAATATATCTATATGATAATATACGTTTTTGCATAGATCAATCTGATCTATCCAATGATATGTAACAATTAAATAATCATTACCGTTAGTACTACAACCTATATCAGAAGTGATAGCCACTTTGCAATTAAAATGATATAATGCATAACGTAAATACTATTGATATTAATGTGCAAATTTAAAAACATCTCTTCTAACAGTTGATCTAGGAAAACCGTTAAAAGCAGAATTATATGTTTCTCGAATGTAATGAATAAAATCAGGAGAGGAAGGAAATGAAAAAGACAAACCCTCCACAACAACTAATTTTGCTAAATTTTTCCTATCTCTGTGTTTATCATATATAGGACCTATAACTCCCCCGTCATCGGGTTAATTCGGCCTTGTACTTGGTCGGGGACACTATGTGAACTTTATCCCGACTCAGAAGGCATTTGCACACCTGATTTTTCAGCCAAATATTGGTTATACATTGCTTTGTGAGAATTTTCTACATGTCTCATTAAACCTTCCGTCCCACCTTGACTTTTTTCAGTTTTAAATTTATAAACTTTGCGACAAATTTTACATATAGCTAGTTGATTAGGAAATAATTTTTGTTGTTTTTGATCTCGACTTTGGTGATATCTTTCTTCCTCGTTATCATCATCCCGCTTCTTCTCTTCAGCCTCGGCATTTGCATCCTCAAAACTGTCAACCCAGGAGCTATAGAGGCCGGAGAGATCAATTAAAAATATACAATATAATGACTTAGAAAACAATGATATAATTTATTCATAAAAAGCATGTAATATACCAGTGGAGAAAGTTGAATAATTTGCTAGCTAGAAAGAAAGACGTTACTCACATGAATCAAACGTTGAAGAAAAAGATATATATCTAGAGGCCGGTGAGGCAAACCGTTGACATCTCAAACCTACCACAACATGAAATGAACAACTTAGAAAGCACTACATGAGCAATCACCCATCCCTAGTAGGCAAGGGCGAAGCTAGAAGGTTAACTTCGGGGTTCAACTGAACTCAATAGTTTTAATCCAAACTTTCGTTATCCTAGAATTTAGAATTCATAAAGTTTAAATTTAGGGAGCAATTTTAGAGTCGAAGCTATAGCTGGCGAAGGGTATCCAGAAAAATTATACCGTGTATATAGAATTTTGACCATCTTTACTGAAATTCCTGACTTTACTACTTGGCATGAGACTTTTTTACGCGCATCCAAATTAATTGGGCCTCAAAGTAGCTATCGGATACGAATACCGGTGGAAAGAAAAGAAAAAAGAAAACACTATATATATTCACAAGAAACCTCTTCAAATACCACTTTACTTTTTTGCTTTATATATCTTTCATTCATATAATTTTTAAAGTTCATTACGTTGAAGTCCAAATGCACCCTCCCCCAATCAAACTTCCCCTTTTTATCATATGTAAACCGTTGACTTTCAAAATCTTAAGACCATTTCCTTTTGTTCTGAACATCATGGCTAAAAACCAAACAAAAGCCACAAACACAATAACACTCTCAAGATTATCATGAATGCCACAGCCAGCGGCCCGGACCTGAATTCCTCCGGCAACGGGTTCCTCGGATCGCAAAATATCGACAGCTTCGCGTATGTCATCGGAATTTCTGCTGGCGTACTTTTGTTAATAACAACAATCACCCTGACATCCTACTTTTGTACGAGACATCAAACGATTGTGCCACCACAGAGAAGGCAGAGGAATAATAATAATAACGACGAATTACAAGTTGTAGACGTGGACGTGGAAGTGGGGCTTGATGAGGAAACTCTATTGAGTTTTCCGAAATTGTTGTATTCCGAAGTACTCAACAATATTCATAAGGATTCTACAGCGAGTACTTGTTGTTCAATTTGTTTGGCTGATTACAAGAAAAGTGACATGTTAAGGTTATTGCCTGATTGTGGCCATTTGTTTCATTTGAAATGTGTGGATCCATGGCTAAGGTTACATCCAACTTGTCCTGTTTGTAGAACTTCTCCATTGCCAACACCACAATCCACTCCTTTGGCTGAAGTTGTTCCTTTGGCAACTAGACCTATTGGATAAAGTGCCATTTAAATTAAATGTTTTTTCTGTTTCATGTTTGTGTTTAGTATCTGCTTTGGCGCTCGATTAGTCCGAATCTGAGGCGAAATAGCGCAACTGGCCACGTGCCGGAAAGTTTCACTTTAAAGATAAAATGTTCTCTACCAAAAGCGACTTCGTTCCAGCATTTGAACCTCGAGACTGATAGAATTCATGAAAGTCTTTTATTCATAACATGAATTCTTACAAAGCAATAACAAGATAATAGAATAATACTATTCTTGAGAGCTAAAAGTGCAAGTGAAAGAAAAGCAAGTAAAGCCCTTTATATAGGGTCTATTACATGCGATACAAATGTGTTTTTCCAATGTGGGACAAAAGCAATGTGGGAAAGAGTTAATGATAATATCCCCTCTCAAACTCGCAATGGTGTAGACAGAACTTTGTGAAGAAATCTGCAAGTTGCATCGAAGATGAGACAAATGGCAAGGATAGAGTGCCCTGCTGAAGATGATATCGAATAATATGACAATCAATCTCAACATGCTTGGTACGTTCATGAAAGACTGTGTTGTACGCAATCTGAATAGAACTCATCGGTGTTGGTGAGGAAAGAGAGACACGCATATCAACCAATAACCGACGTAACCATACAATCTCACACGTAGTAGAAGCCATAACACGATACTTTGCCTCAGTTGAAGAGCGAGAAATCACATATTGTTTCTTACTTTTCCATGAGATGAGTGAATCTCCTAAAAATACACAATAACCAGTAGTTGATTTCCGATCAGTTAGGTCACCAGCCCAATCTGCATCAGAAAATGCACGAAGCTCTAAGGATAAGGTCGATGGAAACAAGAGACTCTGATAAATTATTCCTCCAAGATAGAGAAGAATACGCATAACTGCAGCCCAATGTACAGATGTAGGAGAGCAAACCAACTGACTAACAATGTGAACAACATATGCAATGTCATGGTGAGGTACACCAGACTCCCTACAACTGAACGATATAAAGTGGGATCAGGAAGAGGATCCCCGTCAGTAGATATATATCGAACGTTAACCTCAATAGGAAAGTCAACTATACGAGTATCTGTGAGACGGGCCCGCTCAAGAATATCTGCAGTGTACTTAGATTGGGAGAGAATATATCTCTTCTCATAATAAGCTACCTCAATGCCTAAAAAGTAACGTAGATGACCTAAATCTTTCATCTCAAAACGACGAGATAAAGTAGATTTTAGGTTTGCAATACCATCAATATCATCACATGTAATGATCATGTCATCAACATACAACAAAAGCAAAATACAACCTGCAGGGGGTGATTTAACAAATAACGCAGAATCATGAAAGCTAGAAATAAACTCAAGAAATGATACTACAGTGGAGAACTTGTCAAACCAAGCTCTTGGAGCTTGTTTGAGACCATACAGAGCTTTCTTAAGCATGCACACCTGTCCTGGACTATGTGAAACACCAGGTGGAGGGACCATGTAGACTTCTTCTTGAATATCCCCATTCAAAAAAGCATTTTTAACATCCATTTGTGAAATATGTCAATGATGAACAGAGGCCATTGCAATAAGAACCCGGACAGATGTCATCTTTGCAACAGGTACAATAGTCTCTTCATAATCCATACCATATTCTTGAGCAAAACCCTTTGCAACCAAATGAACTTTATATCGCTCAATAGAACCATCAGACTTGGTCTTAATCTTGTACACCCATCGATAACCAATAGTTTTCTTACCAGTTGGTAGAGAAATCAAATCCCAAGTACCAGTTTTGTTCAAAGCAGCCAGTTCCTCATTCATAGCCTCTTGCCAAAGAGGATCACGAGCTGCCTCAGAGTAGGAGGTAGGCTCACAAAGAGAATTAATGGAAAATAGAAAAGAAGCGAATGATGGAGCATAACAAGAATAATCAAAATCGGATACCTAAGTAGATCGCAGGGTGCGTTTAGGATAGCGAGGTGGATCTGGATCTGCAATCACAAGAGGTTCTGAAATAGGCGTAGGAAGGGGTGAGTATCAATATCATGGGACCTGCCAAAAGACTAAGAAGGAACATATGATATAGATGTAGAATCAGTTGGGCAATCAACATCAAAGGGATCAATATCAATAAGGCCAGATTTTGTCATGTCATGTGAGGTAGGTGGGATGGAAAAGAAATGAATATGCTTAATAAAGGAAACATTATGAGACACATACAATTTTCCAAAAACTGGATCATGACAACGATAACCTTTCTGCCCAACCCCATATCCAAGAAAAACACAAATGGCGACACGAGAAGATAACTTAGTACGCTCTGCGTGTGGACGTAGAACAAAACATGTAGAACCAAAAACTCTCAAATGGGAATATAGTGTGGTGTGACCAAATAGTCTAGCATACAGAGAAATCCCAGAATTATGAGAGGTATGGATCCTATTAATAAGATAAACAGATGTAAGGACATCTTCTCCCCAAAATTTACTAGGTACACTAGCGGACAAAAGCATGGATCTAGCGGTCTCAACAATATGCTTATGCTTTCTCTCGACTACCCCATTTTATTGCGGTGTATCAGTACAAGAAAACTGATGTATTGTACCATCAGCTTTGAAAATACCAAAAAGATCCCCACTAGTATATTCACCTACTAAATCAGCTCGAAAACATTTAATAATGGCAGAATGTTGAGTTTTCACATAGGCTTGAAACTTAGCATAAGTATGAACAAAATCAGAACGTCTTTTCAACAAATAAACCCAACAATGACAAGTGTTGACACCCAATTTTGTCCTATCTTTACTGATTTTATTTGCAATTTTAAATATTTTTGACACCTTAAAACAATTTTAAAATATAGGCATATATATGTATATATATCATCATTATTATTATTATTTGCATTTTTTTTGTTATTTGCATTTTTATATCATAATCATACCTTTTATCCTAATATTATATGTTATTTTATTTTCACAAAACGGCATTGCATTTTTTATTTTTTAGCAATAAACATTTCGCAAATATTATATTTTTATTATTATCACATCGTTATTTTTATCTTTATAATTTATATTTTTGCAAAGCATCTTTTAATTTTAAACCCCTTTTTATATTTTAAACCACAACCTTTTTTCCTTAACCCAAAACCTTCCACTAGCCCAAAAAAGGGGCAGCCCAATCGGCCACCCCAACTCACCCGCAGCCCAATCCCATTTAGCCCAACCGGCCAGCCCATTCGACCCCAACCCTTTATTTACCCAAAAACCAAACCACTTTCTTTTTCTCTATTCCTCAACCAAACACACCCCTTTTCTAAACCTACCAGCCGCACACCCCATACCCCACACCAACAAAATCGGCCGACACCACCACGCCCTACACCCTGCTACCACCAACCCCCCTTTGCCTCGCCGACACCACCCACCATTACCCATCACTTCAACCCATACCTACACCCCCCAAAACCCGCGATTTCAACCCCTAAATCTGCAACATTTTGCCTTTATATTTCGATTTCAAACTCGTTTTTAGGGGGAGTTTGGAGGTCCGAAACCTATCTATAAAACCCCTTTGTTCTTCATTTTGGAGGGGGCATTTTTGGGGAGGTCCTAAGTCCGAAAAAAATGAGGCTTGGAAAGTTGTTTTGTTGGTGGTTTTCGGTGCTTTTGTTGGTATTTTTTGGTACTTTTGTTGGTGGTTTCCGGTTGTTTTGTTGGTGGTTTCCGGTCGGTTTGTTGGTTTTATTTTGGGCCGGTTTTGAGATTTCACTTTTCGGTCGTTGTTTTGGTTGGTTTCTCTCGGTCGGAGTGCTACAAAATAAAAAAAATCAAGAACAATCCGGGTCGGGTCACTGTTCCGGGTTGAGTTACTGTTCCGACGGGTAAAATTTCCTGAATTTTGTTTCAATAATTTGTTGTTGATTATCTGAAAGTTTGAGAAAAATCGATTCGAGTTGAAACATCTGATTCGGGTCGGGTCACTAATCCGGGTCGGGTCGCCCCGATTCGAATAAATTCCCAATTTTTTGTGTTTTTAATATTTAGCTGTTGGTTATTGGAAATTTGGAAAGATATCGATTCGGGTTGAAACATCCGATCCGGGTCGGGTCGACCCGGTTGGATAAATTTCCAGATTTTTGTATTTGATAATTTGTGTTGGTTATTTGATAATTGGAAAACGAAATCGATTCGGGCTGAAACCTCTGATTCGAGTTGGGTCACTAATTCGGGTCGGGTAAATGTCCAGATTTTGTGTTTAATATTACGTTGTTGGCAATCTGAAAATCTGAGAAAAATTGATTCGGGTCGGGACCTGTGATTCGGGTCGGGTCAGCTCGAGTCAAGTAAATTTCATTTTTTTTATTTTTGTATTTTTGTTGTTGGTTATCTGAAAATAAAAATAAAATGTTTGATTCCGGGTCGGGTCGACCCGAAATCCGAGCCGGATCACTGTTCTATCTCGGCCGGATTCAAGCATTTGAATCCCGCCGGTTCAAAATTTCGTCTGGCCTGACGTTTTAATTGCAAACTGTTGGTTTATTTTGGCATTTAAATATTCATACACGGATATCTTTACTGCTTTACTGCATTGAATTCGAGGACGTGTCCCTTCAGACATCATTTCTCGATTTTTGATTTTACTGCTTTACCGCTTTACTGCTTTGAATAAATACTGCACTCTGACCAATGAAATTAAATTTGAGGTTGTGTCCCTTCGGACATCATTTCTCGATTTCTGTTTTTTTTTACTGTTTTCGGTACCCTTTAGCTGATTTGAACATTATATACACTTGGCCAATGAAAAAATATCCGTCGATTTTTTAGGCCTCCAGAGTTGTAAAGACGGAAAATAAAACTTCTGGGCAAGGATGAAACTTAAATATTTTTCTTATTTCACCTGAGAGACCAACATGTTCGGTAGGCAAGACAACTAAAATGACCAACGAGTCATATGTTCGCAGCCACGACGTGATTGAAATGATCTTTTCAAAATTTAAGATTGAGTCCTCCGTAATCAAAACATTTACTGTTTTGAATACGGATCCGAAGTTATTTATATTCAATTGTTTCTAATCGTTTGTTCTTAACAGCTTGCAAGGAACACAGTTAAAGAAGACAAGATACCTCTCGGAGATTATTTATTTTGTTGTTGTTTTTACTTTCTTTAATTCAGCTTTATTTCATTCTGTATTGTAATATTATTGTACTTATGAAATTATTGAAATATTTAGAATAGGTAGACTTATAATTAATTAATAGGGTAGTCTAAAACTGGAAACTCATTGCTAGTTCATTTATTTTTAGGCTCGGTTAGTTTTAAAATTGGAAATCGCTAGTTTATCTATTTTTAGGCCCGTTGCCCATAAAAATCACCTTGCATACATTTTTATCAATTTTCATACAAATGCATACTTTTTTTCAGCTTTACATGTATATTAATGTCATACAAATGCATAATACTTTTTTTTAGATTTATATGTATATTAATGTCATACAAATGCATACTTGTACAAAATGCATCATTTTATTAACATCTTGCAACATTATTTTTTATATTTGTAAAAACATGCATTTTTTTAGCATAACAATTAACATGAGTTTGATCAGATAACAGCAAGTTAGCGGATCTTAAAGGATGGCTAACCCCTTCCCTTTAGGATAATAAAGAACCCTTATCTAGAATCTCATTAGTTTCGCAAATCATAAAATCAGAGTTATTTTGCATCATTTAGTTAACATTCAGGTGTCCTAATTCACCTTAGAATAATTAGGTGGCGACTCCTCAAAACAAGCATTTTTAACCGATCCAGAGGGAATCGATGCCATCGCGTCGCGAAGCTCGGGTTAAAAATGGGTGCGACAACAAGTATAATCATCAATAAATGAAACATAATATCTGGAGCCTCCATTAGCAGGGATAAGTGTTGGCCCCCAAACATCTGAATGAACTAGATCAAATGGTGCAGAAGAAGTAGAAGTACTAAGATTAAAAGACAAAGCAGAAAATTTTCCAAGTTTACATCCACTACAATCAGAAATATCATCGGATTGTAAATCACCAAGAACACCAGTATTACACATAAAACTCAGGCGAGAGCCTGATACATGACCAAGTCTAGAGTGTCATAAATAAAACTTCAAAAATGAAGATGTTAAATGAAAAGAAGACAGATTAACAGGCATAACTGTTGCATGAGTAGGAAGATGCAGCTCATCCAAAACATAGAGACCTCTCCCCTTTCTACGCCCTGTCGCAATCACTCTCTTGGATTTTAGATCCGGCACATAATAAGAATTAGGGAAAAGTCCAATAAAACATCCAGAGTCACATATTTGACCAGTAGAAGCAAGATTCATATGTAATTTTGAAATGCAATAAACATCAGGTAATGATATAGTGAATGTATGAATGGTGCAAATGCCTGTCAATGGCATATGTGTGCTATCAGTAGTCACAACAGAAGTGGAAAGGGGAAGGGGGTGGGGGTCAGAAGACATAGATACAAAAATGGAAGAATCGGGAGACATATGATTTCCAGCTCTAGAGTCCAAGATCCAAGAAGACGAAATGATACTTGAACTAATAAATAGTGATGAGCCGGAAGGAGCAGAAATAGCATAAAACTGAGAATTCTTTTGAAACTGTTGGAAGGCGAGGAACTTCTGAAATTGGTCAGCTACAGAATTAGTTATGTGACTCATAGAGGCTCCTGAAGCTGGGTGATCAAGAGAGGGCACAAAGGCAGCCTGAGTCGATGGATACGAGTTCTGGAATTGACCCCCAGAATATGGCTTATATTGAGAAGGCTTTTGTCCTTCTCCCGAATGTGGAGGCTTAGAACCTGACGTCTTCCGTAGCTCAGGTCATTGATTCTTCCAATGTCCAGATTTCTTATAATAATTATAATTATCCATGATAGATGTTCTATGCTGGTGTGTAGGGGCTGCAAATACCGGTGCAGACGAATAAGCTGCCAATACAGAAGTAGAAGCCTTATGTACCATTTTTAGAGTCTTCAAACCTGTTTCTTTAGCCATAAGTTCATTTACCACATCTTCAACAGATGGTAAGGGTTTGCGGTGCAACAAGCCTGAACGACAATTCTCAAATTCTGACCCAAGACCCATCAATAGCTGAACAAGATGGTCTTCATCTCTGCATTTAATATAAGCATCGCATGCTTGCAATTCAATAGATTCTGTCATATCTAACTGATCCCACAAAGTGGTCATTGCACAGAAATAATCTTGAATGCCCAAATCATTTTGTACTAGTGCACGAATTTCAGATTGTAATTGATATTTAACAACAAAATTATTCAGCACAAACAATCTTGACAGATAATCCCAAATCTCTTTAGCAGTTTTGAACTTAGCCAATTGAACACCAATTCTTTATTCAATAGAGTTATTAATCCAAGTAATAATCTTTGAATTATTGGTCTCCCAAATCCTAAATAATTCATCAATTTTTTCATCTCCAGCTTTAGGACATTTGTCTTTTCCAGACATATATCCCAAAGCCCCTTTCCCTTAAAAAAATTACCATGACATATCTCCAATAGAAATAATTTTTTCCATCTAACCAAACACCAATAGTTTGCAAAGAATCATCACCTCCAGCCATTATAAATTTTAAACAGAAAAATCCCAAATAACAAGCAACAAAATAATAAAGGGCAGATCTCACCAATCAGATGCGGAAACCAAGAAGACGAAACCCAGATGCGGAAGCCAAGATCAGAACGAGTAAGAGCAGCCAAAACAAGCCAAAATGAGCACGAGCTTCCAAAACAAGCCAATTTTTTTAACTGATACCAGGGGCGTGCTGCATCCGAACCCCCAACTAACTCACCGCGAAGTTGGATCTGCGATCGAGCTAAAAATATTAACTTGCGCTCTTGGCTCTGATACCATGATAGAATTCATGAAAGTCTTTTATTCATAACATGAATTCTTACAAAGTAATACCAAGATAATAAAATAATAATATTTTTGAGAGCTAAAAGTGCAAGTGAAAGAAAAACAAGTAAAACCCTTTATATAGGGTCTATTACATGAGATACAAATGTGTTTTTTCAATGTGGGACAAAAGCAACGTGGAAAAGAGTTAATGCTAATAGAGACTTTTGCAGGTAGATAAATTATCTCCTTTCTTCTTTTAAATTTATATGTATAATATGTTACTGAAAGAAAAAAAGTTTTCTTCTATGGGCGATATTTTCTTATGGATTCTTTATATAATCTACCTCATTTCCCCCTATTTCTCTTGAAGGTTTGGTCAGAAAGGATATTGATAGATGTTTAAGGAAGATGATTATCTGATGTCGTGTAAAGTAATTTTGAGGCTATATTGTTATGCAAGCACAAACACTACTTTTTTCATTTTCTTTTTTCTCATTTTTCAAATTATCTATTTATAAAATCAATTTGCTTATCGGCTACTATTAATTAGCTAATTCAAACGAACTCTAAAGCCATAATCAAGAGTGAAAAGTCACTCCACATACACCATGCGTAGGAGAAACGATTTCAACAAAAATATTAGAGTTAATGGTCAAAAACACATCTGAACTAACACATTTTTGAGAGTTTAACACTTCAACTATCATTGTTCCCTTTTCATACCTGAACTATCACTATTTATATTAAAAAAATATCTAGTTGATAGTTCATGTAGAATAGGAAACAACTGATAGTTGGCTTAATCAGCTTCGAGGTGGTTTTACGTAGAGTTGATAGTTCGGGTAGAAAAAGAGAACAACTCGCGAAAAAGTAATACTTCAGCTATGTTTTTTACCATTATCTCAAAAAATTACTTAGATGACATTGAAAGGGTATTATTCACAACGCAATGCATGAGGAAAAATTGTTATATTCCGTAACCTAATTTCGTGGGAGATACGAAAAAGGAAGAAACTCCTATGTCGAGCCAAGGATTTAATTGAATCTCCTTTATCACAAAAAATTATACAGTGTAAATAGAGCAATAAACAAACTCTTGCAATTATATATTAAGTATAAACTGTTAAGTCAAACTATGACATACTAGTATTATATTATTTTATAATCTCCAACATAAATTTCTGATTCCGCTACTGTCGACAAACTTAACCATTCCTTGGGAATTCTGTCGTGTAATTTTTTGAAGATACTATTACAATTTCTCTTCGAATCCCCTGTTTCTCGATTCTCTAAACATCCAGATATACATAGACTCAAATCAGTACAAGGCAATGGCTTTATTCTCGACGATAAACCAAATTCGCCTTCACAAATTCCACTTCCTTCTTCTGCAATGTTCGAAATCAAATTCAGAGTCTCATCTTGATCATATTTTTTGGTCTTCTCTTTTTCCTCTTTTACGGAAAAATTGCTAGGCGATTTTCGCTTTCGCGAAAATAAATGGGAATCTGTTCAAAATTACTACTTCTTCTGCTTCTTCTTCTTCTTCATCATCTTTTTGTGATGAGAGTGGAAATAAGGACAATGTGAATGAAGGGGGTGGTGATTGTGCATGCACCATGTTTTGTTACGTAGTAATTTTGAGAAAGCTAAGCAGAGCGTAATGAGAATATATTTTTTTCTCAAGTCCATCTTTATTATTTTATAGAGATTAAATTATGTCTTTTCTTCTTCATATTTTGAATTGGAACTGGAGAATAGCAACTTTCGGTTCAGATTTAAGTGTTTTTCTTTTCTATTTGATCGGTCCCAAAAAGAGTATTTTTTTATATTTAATAAGTTTTATAAATTTAAGATCATAAGATTTAAGACCCCACAATTTAATTAAAATTTACAAGATTTTAAAGAAATTTTTATCAAACTAAAACACTTAAATTGAGACGGAGAGAGTAATAAAAAAGCTCAAAAACTTCATGAGCTAAATGCTTGCCTGAAAAAAAAAACTCTATTTTTCTGGAATGTTTTTCTTCAAATTAACAGATTTTTTTTTCATATTTATGATCCTCATTTGTCAAAAATCTACGTATTAGTTCACATTCCCACAAATATTTTAGTTTTTAAGCTATCATTTTGACTTTGAATTCTGACAAACAAATATATGAACAATTTTCCTAGTATAATCACTAAGTTACATATTTGTTTCGATCAATTGGATTTCGATCTTTTCATATATGTCACACAATTGAAGATATAAGTCTAGAACTAGCGGAGAGTTGTTCGATATTATTTATTATGTAGTCAAGTCACTGAAAATTATTTGTATGTATTTCTGAAAAATTAAATAAATTGACGAAACTATATTGAATGACATCGATTGGATACGCGCTTCTATCTAGGGGTGACAAAATTAGCTCAAATTCAAATGATCCGTTCAATCCCCCCAAGGTTTCAGGGTTTGAGCAAGAGTGATTTTGATGATGAATTGGTTTGGGCTAGCCCAAGTTGACCCATCATAAATCAGCAGCCCAAATGAACTCATGATGATGCTCAAACTTGACCCACGAAAATGTTCAATCTTAACGATTAGAGCTCCATTCTAGATTAAGAATTTAAGATTTTTATTTATAAATAATTATTTTAAAAAATTCTTTATTATTTCAGAACAATAAAAATACACCAACGCACCCCAACCTCCCACCACACTATCCATCCACCCTACCCCTCCCCTACACCAACCCCCACCCAAGCACTAAACCACCCTCATATCTCTGCCCCCTACCTTGCCTACTCCACCCCACCCCTACCTCCTTACCACGCCTACCCCACCTACCTCATCTACCCCCACCTCCCGCCTCTACCCCCACGCTCACTTGCTCCTACCCCATTCTCAAATTCTATTTCATTTTTTTTTACTTTTATAAACAATTTATAAAAAATATGAAATTGTTTCTTACCTCGCCCCCCTCCGCCATACCCACACCTACCCCCTCCACCCACCCCATTGCCCTACCCCCATCCTCAAATTTCTATTTCATATTTTTTTTACTTTTATAAAAAATATGAATTTTTTTCTTACCTCTCCCCCCATATTGCCTAACCACCACCTACCCGCCTCCACCCACACCCCATCCTCAAATTTTTATTTTATATTTTTGTTACTTTTATAAAAAAATTATTTAAAATATGAATTTTTTACCTCCACTACCCCACCCAACCCCATCCTCAAATTTCTATTTCATATTATTTTTACTTTTATAAAAAATATGAAATTTTTCTTACCTCCTACCCCCTCCATCCCATGCCCTACCCCATCCTCAAATTTCTATTTCATATTTTTTTACTTTATAAAAAAATTATTAAAAATATAAAAAAATTTCTTACACCCCAACCCCTGCCTCCCACACCACCTCGAAGTTTTTATTTTATATATTTATTTTACTTATATATAAAATTTTATTAAAAAGATAAATTTTTCGTACCCCATCACCCAACCCCCCCCCCCCCCACCCCCCCCCTCCCCCCCCCCCCCCAAATTTTTCTATTTTATATATTTATTTTACTTTTATAAACTTTTTATAAAAAATGAGAAAAATTTGTTTACCCCACCCAAAGTTTTTACTTTATATATTTATTTTACTTATACAATTTTTTATAAAAAAAAATGAGAAACTTTTCTTACCGCACTACCCATCCCCCCCCCACTACCCCCTACCCTCTCACCCATTATTTTATATATTTATTTTGGATAAGTTGGGTTATGACCCATCATTTAGTCCATCTTGACCCGTCCATCTTAACCCATGTAAGTTTTGGACGGATTGGGCATTGACACATCTATTGATTCAAGCCATCTTGACCTGCCCAACTTCAGCCCAAACGGCCCATCTGCCACCCTAACTTCTATCCATCATAGAATTTCTAGGACAATTAAATATCAAATCTTGTATAATGTGAAATTGTGAATATAATACATCACACAATCGACTAATCAATTTAATTATTTTTTAAAATTCTTTATTGGTCCAAATTTTCAAGTAGTGGCTGAAAATTATTATATGTATATTTGATTAAAAAGTTTTTCGATGAAACGATATCGAGTGACATCACTTGGATAAACGTGCTTCCGCCCCTGTGCAATAGGAGTGACGAACAATTAGATAATAGACTGAGCATGTCGGTGACCAATTTCTCCTTATATAAATATCAAATCTTATATAATGTATATACAATATATTACACAATCAACCAATCAATTCAATTATATTTTAAAATCCTTTATCTTTCAGTCATTATATTGGTCCAAAGTTCTAACTGAAACATTATCGAAAACTTAATATTGCCATAATTATTAAAGTTTTGTATTAAAAATCAGTCAATCACATAGATTAATTTTATAATAGTTTTTCTAATATGACAGAATTTTATATTTTCTAAGCAATTAACTAATTTACGAAATATCCTATCTCACCAACGAAAAAATAAATTATTCTTTCGTATTATTGGAGCAACAACCACATAATCCATAACTGTAAAGTTAGCACAACACCTCAGCTAAGAAAAGAATCTTCTTCTTCTTCTTCTTTTCCGGGGCATAACTAGATAACAAAGGATGAGACTTAAAATCCAGCTGGAGGCCTGCAGCGTATGTTCGAGCCCTGGTGGGAGCAATTTGCTCTCTTATGGGTAGGACCTTGTAGTTGATATCAGTTGTTTTGTTCTCAAATCTTGGTCATTCATGCACATCCCGCGATTTACTGGTAGTAGTGCTAAGGGACCGGGACTACTATCTCTAGGAATAGTCTGACGTAAGCGGGAAAGCTGGATATAAAAAAAAATATTTTTGCGTATTTTGTTTGGTGTTGACATTCACACGTTACCCACCTAACTAGGGGTGTCGAAATTATTTTGAAAAAAACTTGATCAACGGAATCGAACTTAATCGAATCGATTTTTAGATTTTTTAAAAGAAATCGTAGGCTTTTATTTAAATTTATAACCGTACTGAATAATAAAATATATTTTTTATTTTGTAAAAAAATATTAAAAAATTATCGAACCGTACCGAATAAATATGTATATATATAAAAATATATTATATGTTAAGTTTAAAAATACAATCATTAAAAAAATTACCTTGGCCTTTGGGTGGTCTACCAAAACCTACCCTTCCATTATAAAATATACAGGAATTACAAGTTATTGACCAGCTTTAGTTTTTGAAAAAAAATCTCCGTTGCACGAAGTCATAAAGGTAAGTTTTCAATTGTCTACTCTTCTTCGTTTTCTTCACCTTTATATTTGTGATATTACTCAGTTTTGTTTTTCATTTTTTCAAAAGATTTGTAATCCAATAAGAGCTAGACAACAACAAAATCAAACTAATATAATGTAGAATTGTTCAAAAGGGTTGGATAAAGCAAGAGTGAGTCTTGACTGCTTAAGGATTGACATTTGGGACAAAGTATTAATACACACGTTATCAGATTTCACTGAATATGTTGTTGTTAGAGAATTTACAGAAACAATAGAATATGTTTAGTATGTTAGCTTTCTTTTGATAACTCTTTCAAATATACTATTATTTTAAATGCGATCACATTTTAAAATAATTTATCAAAAAATAATCGTACCGATACCGAAGAGATACCGAGATGATTGAGACGATTTCGAAAAGTCTAATTTTTGTTATTCATAGTAGACTAACTTAAAAATGGGTATGATATAATATTTGAAAAATAACTAATCGAACCGTACCATTGACACCCCTACACCTAATAGTCTGTCACTGTCTGGTCGCTCCTTCCTAAGTAGCCGTCAATATGTGACGTTCGGATAAACATTTATTCATATTTGATAAAAGGATAGCTCGGTGCACTAAACTCCCGCTATGCGCGGGGTCCGGAGAAGAACCAGATCACAAAGGTCTATTATATGCAGTCTTACTTCACATTTCTGCGTATTTGATATTTATAATAAATTATATTAATTACTACTATTATTAAGAATTATGATGAAATAGATAAAATTTTGTCTTTAATCATAAGTTTCGAGTTCGAATGTTAAACAAAGAATCTTTTGATAGAGAGTGGTTCCCTTTTATCCAGACTTTACGTTGTGAGATTTCACTGAGTATGTTGTTGTTGTGTAGAGTGATTACGTAAGTTTGGATTAGTCGAACACCAATATAAATATCAAACATGTATTTAAACAAAAAAAAAATACACTAATTCACTATAATTAAATAATAAAATAACGTGAGAATGCATATTAATCATATATGATTTACAATTTATTTGGATGGTCATTATCTATTACTCCACTAAACATCAATTTTATGTAACAATTTGATATGGCGTGATCATAGTATCACTTTTTTTTCTCATATTACTCTTATTAATAATAGTATCATTTTACCTTTTATCATATATTTTATTTATATTATATAATAAGTTTATTTTTAAAATTACTAATGTGGTGTATAAAAACTATGAAAAAATATTATTTATTTAAATATTATATTTATTAATATAATATATTATAAATTGGTATATAACAGTTATCCAATTTAGTTATTAGTAATAATAATGTACATGAACAGTTTTTTTAACCAACACTAAAATATATAGGTAATTTTTTTTCATCTGTTTTAATTTTGATTGATGATACTTATTTCGTAAAATTAATGGAGGTGCATGAAAGCTCGGATATTGTAATTATAAAAAATAATATTAATGTACGTAAATGATATATACACTCGCTCTGTTTCAATTTAAGTGTATTAGTTTGACTTTTGTGTTCAAATAAAAAATGCGTCGTTGTTAAAATTTATTAACAGTTTCCTACATATATTCTCTTCCATTCCATCTTTATCGTTCCTTACTTTGAATCAATCAATGGCAATGATTCCTATCAAACTCTTCATCGCTCTTCTCTTCTTCCTATGTCTTCTATCTCCTCTCACTTCAGCTGAATACACCGATTTCGAGTATTGCAGTAAGTTTCTTTTATATTTTCCTTCATTACTCCTTTGATTTACTTTTTTGTACAATATGCACCCCATATTTTGATTATTGGGGTTTTAATTCAGATTTTGTTAATTCTTTTTGTTTGATCGACTCTTCAATCTGTTTGGTAGATACCCATATTGGGTTCTTGAATTTTAGGGCTTTTCCTTTTTTTTTTTGGCAGTGAGTTCTTTTTTTTTCTTTATTAGTCCTTTGACTTAATTTTTTGTACAATATGCACCCCATATTTAGATTATTGAGGTTTTTAATGCAGATTTTGTTAAATCTTTTTGTTTGATTGTCTGTTCAATCTATTTGGTAGATTCCCATTTTGAGTTCTTGAGTTTTAGATTGTATTGCTGTGAGTATTTTTTTTCCTTCATTGGTCCTTTGACTTAATTTTTTGTACAATATGCACCCCATATTTTGATTATTGGGGTTTTTAATGCAGATTTTGTTAAATCTTTTTGCTTGATTGTCTCTTCAATCTATTTGGTAGATACCCATTTTGAATTTTGAATTTTAGTTTCTTTTAGTATTTTGTGCTCTGTGATTTTTGGTGATTTATTGTGTTTGTTTCTGTTTCAGCTGACTATTTTTCTTTCTGATATTGTTATTGTACCATCTTAAGGCTGCGTACAATAACCCTTGTGGTCCGGCCCCGGACGTGCACGTAGTGGGAGATTAGTGCACCGGGATGCCTTTTTTTGTTATTGTACCATCTTGAAAATTATCTTCATTGCTAAAGTTGGAAGCTTGTACAAGCACAAGCTTAGTTTGATATAAATTCATTCACTTTTTGAAAATAAAATTTGTTAGATGACTATACATTATAAGTTATAAGTTGTACTTCATGAAGAAAGTGCTATAACAACAACAACAACATACCAGTTTAATCCCACAGGTGTGGTCAAGATCATAAAAATCATTCTGTGCTATAAGTGGTAGTTTTAAACAAAAGATCATTTTTTTACTCTTGTGAAGCTAAAAGGACACTTAACTCTGGGAAGGAGTATAGAATTAGTTATACATTGTTAAATATAGTATCTTTGTATTTAGAAGATAATTTTCCACTGAAATGGAGCATTTTAGAGTTCCTTTCCACTATTTTTTCTCTCAGTATTGAGGTAATAAGAATCTTTGGGAAACATTAAGTGAAGTCTATTATACATAATTCTGATACTATGCCAGCTGATGGAATTGTCTTTTTGGGTTTGCAGATAAAGGGGCCAATTATGATGTTAAGGTCAGTGGAATAGATATAACACCCTATCCTGTTAGCGGAGGTAAAAAGACCACATTCAGTATTAGTGCGAATACAGGTAATGAATTACTTGCATATTCTCTTTTTTTTTGGTTTCCTTTTTCCCTTCCTCATTTTTTTCATGTTAACTCAATAGGTTGATTTTAGTTAACTTTGATGGTTAAGTACCTAAGTTGATAAACTATTTCTTGCTTACATTGAGCGGTGTCAGTGGCATCCGAAACATGCCTAGCTTGGTGGAGATTATTGCATTTTTATATCCTTAAAATTGGAAAAGGCAATTAAAGTAGGGAACACAATTTCATGTTATTGCTGGAGGAGAAATTACGTCGAGTACACTTGTTGTCTATAGCACTAAAATCTGTGAATCTTTTGTTGCATTTTGAGTGATCAAATTTAGATGGTTTTTGACAAAGCCTTGGCCCTTGTGTCCTCCTCTTTCACTCCCCCCCCCCCCCCTTTTAAACCAATCACTTTACTAGTGGTTAAACTTTATATTAGCGTGGAAGTATTTACTATGATGGTAGAAACTTGGAGTCTTACCTTTCATTTCTGTGTTTTTTTTCTCTCCTTATCCTTCATATTCTAGAAAGTGTTGACGAACAAGTCATAGGACAAAAAGCACAATGGCCCTGGAGAAGTTCAACTATAGACCTTATTTTTTTCCTAATATTGTTGACAGTATGTGTTTGTCTGTATTGATATGTGCGTGTGCGCTAAAATAGTTATGTTAAACTTAGTGAGTATTGTAAGTTCTCTTCACTAAATATTTTGCAAGAGACGTGATTTACCTATATGGACTCGCATAACCTAGGTAGCACGGACAAATAAGGTTGTGCTGCAAGTCCCGAGCAAGATGAATTCTTTCCTTCTCTATGAGCTCAAGCTGGATTGAATTCTTATCAAACTTGCAGAACCATTAGCTATTCCATTTGAGAAGCATATGAAATTCTTTAGCAAATGGGCCTACTCGTGACACACGTAAGCATGTGTTCATCACAAGCTGAGGTGGATGGCCCAAAGCTGCAAATATAGCCTTTTAAAATTATTCAAGAAGTTCTTATTTGGGAAGGTGAACAGAGGTTCAGAAACAGAAAACGTGCAACCCACAGGTCGTTACATGTAGGATTAGTTGATCTGTTACAAGTAGTACTTGAAGCCCATAGATTCAACTAAAGTAGTACTGGAAGCCCATCGATTGTGACTCATAGTAGAACGAGTACTTAGTGTTAACAACAACAACATACCCAGTGAAATCTCACAACGTGGGGTCTGGGGAGGGTAGAGTGTACACAGACCTTACCTCCACCTTGATAGGTAGAGCGGTTGTTTCCGAGAGACCCTCGGCAACGAGTACTTAGTGTTGTTCGTAAAAAAAAAAAAGACACTGTGGGTACCGTTGAGTGACGTCCTTGTGTAAATCTAGTGAAATTATGTTGGGTTTGTATAGTAGGAAAAGGGCGAAGCTCGAGGGAGATAGCAGAAAAAGACAGCTAATTGGTATTATCCTTTTTGGTTTCGGCTTGTATAGCTGATTTGAGCAAAAAAAGTTGCTGATCGTCGTGTTACTTCTGCTGCCAGAAATATTCTAACTATTTTCTTCACTTCCTAGTATTTAGGGATCTCACTGGAATGCAACTTATTGTTGTTGTTGGATTAAAAGGTTTTATTGTAGTTTCATTAGGACTCCACTTACTTTTCTTGTAATTGTGTTCTTAATTGAGAAGAATAAAAAATCCAGTTAATGAAGGATTATAGTACTTAGGATTTTCTTATTTATAAAAAGGACAATGATAAGTATTCAGACATGAAAGTAATCAATGTTAAGAGAGCTGCATATAAATAAACTTCAGTTGGTGCAAACAAATGAAAAAGAAAGAAAGGCGGAGAGGCTTGGATGGAGTTTCTTTTGATCCAGCTAATCAACAACATGAGGACAAGTTTTTTTAACCCAAGGGGCTGATCATACCACAGTAATTGTGATTTTCATTTTTTTTTAGTTCTACTAGCTTACCAGTCTTCAGAATGCAACCTCCTATTGATGTTATCTTACTAGTGTAGTGATCTAGGTGTTTGTTTCTCAGCTGTTTTAGGATTTCTCTTATTTTATTTTTTTATTTGGTGATTGAGAAGAATCAGTGATCCCAATTTGTTAAGGACTGTAGCTTTTTAAAGAGTGTCTTTGTTGTATTTAGAACAACATACCGCTCCTCAAATATTCAAACAAATTTAAGGTTCCTTTTCCTAAAGGTAACATTTTGGTTCTTTTGCCTTTGGCTTTTATGTTTTTCCCCAAGAACCTCTAGATTTTCTAGATCAACCCGATTAAAGGATTTCTTCTTAGTTTCGCTCTAGCAAAGTAAGACTTTGAAGTTATTTATTGTCAAATCCCTTCTTCGGATGTATCCATGGGATTAGTTTGGAAAAGCTGCATTCTGCTTTATCAAGAGTTCATCCTCTTTTATGAAGGAGTTAATTGTGGGACAAACAGATTAGGTGCTTACATTCATTTAACATGTTGCTGAAGTTTCTTGTGATTCTACCTTCGGATTGGTGGTTGTAGTTCTTTCTTATCACCAATTGTATTTGCTTTTGAAATATCAACTTAATGTTCCCTAGTGTTATTAAAAGTTTAAGATATCGTGATTGAAGATAGTTGAAGGACAAAAATAACTGCTGTTTAGAACACTGATTTTTAGAACATTGACATAGATCAGTATGTGCCTATGTGGCATGGATGGAGCCAGTCGTTCTACCTTAAGATTGGTGGTCACTGTTCTTTTCTGTAAATGACCTTGCATTAGCTGTTACCCGAGGTGTCTTTATTAATGCTGTTTGAGCTTGAGAAGTTGCAAAAAGAACTGAACTTTGTTCTCCTAAGACTCCAAGAGCATTATACATGTGCTTAGCAGGGACTAAAGTCCGAGGCAATGGGATGCTTGTTTCTTGGTTGGATCTTCAGACCCATGCATGGTATTGCTTAGATGCTGTTTTTTATGTTGAACAAGCAGTAAAACTCTCATGTTGTGATGAGAAGTGATCCCATTTATATGTTATCATTCTGATGTTTGGTGGTAAATTTTATGTCTAGCCTATGGTTTGTTCATCGTATCCAAGGATCTTACTGAGGTATGGGTGGGGCCGACCATTTATTAAATTTGAATTTGTTGTGCATGGACGCAAACACTACGCTTAATTATCATTTAACGTGTCGGTTTATTTTTTCATGTTCATGAAGTAAATGGCTCCACTCTTTCCTGACAGAAAAAGAATTTTAAGAATATGCTAGAAATATCTTTTGACCAGAAGAGTGAGTTGTCCTTGCAGGTAAGAATCTCACTGGAGGAAAGCTGGTGATTGATGTCAACTATTTGTTCTTTCATGTCCACCACGAGGCCATTGACCTGTGTAAAGAGACATCTTGCCCAGCTTCTGGTGATTTCGTGATTTCCCACTCACAAGAGTTGCCTGGATTTACTCCACCTGTGAGTCAACTTTCTGATTCAGTGTTGATGTATCCATGTTATTATCCTTTGCTCTGCATAATTTTTTTTTTAAAAGATCCTCCTCTCTACATTTCTTGAGAGAAGCTGCTTAGTTCTTACAAGTCTTCAAACCCTAATCTTCTGTGCCTCTTCGGGAAAGGAGCGAGGTCTTTAGGAAAGCAGCGAGGTCTAGTTCTTGGATGTTCTAAAGCTATGGGGCTTGGGGCTTGAGGCTAGTGGTAAGATGCAACACATAATGTGTGGCTTAAGGCCCACGTCACGGGTTCAAACCATGTCGCAAACAAAGACTTGGTATTTAAGTGGAGAAGTGTAAAGGGGCGGCCCCATTACCACCAAGTCTATGGCCCTCAGGGAGAATCCCCCCCACCCCCCAAAAAACAATCTATTGCCTTGAGGAGTACAGCCTTCACATTTGGTATTCTTTTTGCTTGCCATTTTTGTAGATTTTGTTGCTTTTTCAATTCCTTTTCAGGAGGAAGCCTTCTAGAAATTAGACCACATGAAAGGCCAGTTTTATACATTTTTTAATTACTTAATAACCATCCAAATATATCGTCTGAAGATGCTTTGATTACATCTACTCAATTGTTATTAATGGTTCAGATGCTGATTTATCTATTGATTAGTCGTCTTTGTTTGGTGTTCTTGTTTTTAATTGAAAAAAAATCTTGCACTGTCGCCTTTAACGCATACTTAAATGTTTTATTTTTAAAATTCAGGGATCATACACTCTAACAATGAAGATGGTGGATGAAAAGAACAAGCAACTGTCATGCATAAGTTTTGGTTTCAGCATCGGGTTTATAGCCGAATCCCAGGCATTAGCAGCATCTAGCTAGGTGGTCCAAGGACCTAGTGACAAATAATGGTTCTCCAATTGTGTAATTAAAGTGTCTGAAAGGAGTTTCTGTTTCTGCTTAATCTATAATACTTGTATTATGTGGTCTATGGCTTTTTCTTGTACTTCTTAATACAGTAATACCAGTGCCACTAGTTCTTCCAGAAATTCAAGAAAACTGTGTTTCTTTGCCCTCAGTGATACTGCTTCTTATCTTTTACTAATAAGCCTGAAGGGGGTGGTTTGTGTTGCATCCTTGAGATTTTGTAGCACTATTTAAGAGACCAAATTCAGAGGTCTCGGATGGATAGGATCCTTCCACCCTTAACCAGAGGTCTCGGGATGGATAGGATCTCTCAACCAGAAGTCTCGCGTTGTAGGTAGCGCTTTCCCTTTTATTGGATTTTACATGATGCAAATTCGAATTAATCAACACCCTAATGTGGTACCTGATACTACGTGGGAAACCAAAAAAAGAAGCTCATGCTTACTAAAGGGCAATAGAAAATGACCTCCATTTTGCAGTTGCTCCATTTCAACAGCAATTGCAGAAAGCATGTTTGCAATTTTGCAGTATCCATAGCCATACATGCTAGTACTCAATTTCTTTGATTTGAAGTTGATGAAGTGAAGACACTAATCGGGCCACTCCTGCTGCTAGGCTCTGTGGCATGGTAGCTCAGATGGTCTATTGAGGGGTGGGTCACATATTGTGGCCTATGCCTATCACTTAAACTGCCAAACTCATCAAGATGCATGAATGGGACCTTTACAGGGTGATTTGCTGAAATAGGATCATTTAATACCCGGTGTTAAGTTCTTTGTTCAAGGAAGTTGTGTAAAAATGGCCTCTACACTATACACCGGGAAGAATGAAAAATCATGCTTCAAGTTATGACAAACATGTCATAATGTTAGTACAATCTTCATTCTTCGTAAGTCTTGGTGGATTGGCAATGCGTTTATGTTTTAGTGTTGAGGTCATTTTTGAACAAATTCTTTAAACGGGGACAAAACTTAAGCAACGATCAATAAAGTGTCATATTTGTGCAATTATTTCAACCTTTAGACCGTGTGTGTGCACATATACATGGGAGTTTCTCTCTGATTTTAGCGCACACTTCGAATCCCTGAGTGCTACCATTGAAAATGCCAAAACACACAAACTTGTTAATTCTTTGAGTCTTGAGAAAACATTGGAATAAGATTTATTTTTTTCTAGTCGAGATTGGTTTGGTCTTAAATCTATTTTAATGAAACTTAAAATTTCGCTTTTCCTTCTTTGTATCGGAGAAATTCAGGTTATTGACGTATGGTTCTGAACTCATTGAATAATGAGTTTTTTTAGCCTTTTCCACTTAACCCATACAAGGTTTGAATATGTATTTATTTACATATCACAGGTTGTGCTCTTATCTCTCCAAACTTTGGACATCTAGATCTCGTCCATTGGATGCTCATTGGGGAGGGGTGGGGTGGGGTGGGGAGGTGGTTATGTAGTTTCTAGACTAAAGGGGCTTTGCTTTATGGCTTTTTGACTTGTTGAGAACAGGTCATGCTCAATATATGGCAAAAAGGTGTTTGAGTCACTATTATTGCTTTATATCCGCCAAACTCCCTAACCGATAAAAAGTGGTTGCTTTGCAACTCTTGTGCTTGCATTATTTCATGTGGCACACCTTGTCTCCTATACTAATTTGGTCCTATTGACACCTTCTATTTTGTTGCTACCTCTCCATTTTTGTGCGGAAGCGAATTCAGAATTTTAACTTAATGAGTTCTACCTTTAAAGTTGTTAGCATTAACTTCATCACATTTTTAAAATTATGTGTTCAAATTTAATATTTATTTACTAAAATTTTAGTAGATCTGCCTCTGTTCTCATGGTGAAATTATCAAAATGTTTGAACCAACAGCGAATTCAGAATTTGAATTTTATGAGTTTGAGTTCGGAACTAAACCACAATTCATTTGGTTTGTTGGGTTTGAAATCAATTATCCGTACTTATATAGTGAATTTGTTAAACACATACACATAATTCGGATCAAAGATACTAGGTTCTGATGAACCTTATAGACTTATAGTTATACTCTACATACGCGCTTGGCTTGAAACAATCATAAAGGTCCACCTCCATCGTTGTACTTGGTGAAATTATGAAAAGTCATTTGCATATGGATGTGAATTCAGGATTTTACCTTAATGTGTTCGACCTATAAGTTTTCTAGCACTGAACTCGTTGTAAATTTTATTAAAATTTTAGTGGATTTTCACATATATGTTATGCTCTACGTCAAAAATACTGTGTTGGGATGAACTTCCCCGATTTCATGGTAAAATTATCAATGATGGAACCAATCATAAAGATCCACCTCAGCCTTTGTACTTGGTGAAATTACTGATAAGTCCTTCACATATGGATGTGGTTAATTTAAACTATATATAAAAAAAGATTGTACCCCTAAATTTGCCCTTGATTTTTCTTTTCTAGTGGTTGAAAGAAGCAATGTACAAAAGGCTATTTGTTAGCTGCCTTTCAAACTTCCGAATGATAGCTAATAAATTGACAAACATACCTATTAAGAAAAGAGGTACATTGCTTTCCGGATAACCTTTGCCAGAAAATTACACCGTCTATATAAGTTCAATCTTTTTATATATATATAGTATATACTGAATGTCCTTAGCTTCTCTGTGGATTTATATTTTAAATTCCGAATGAAATTCTGACTCTGCTAATGCTCTCGAATGTGTTCTTTTTTCTAGGTATGATTGTCAATTTGGCTATCATCATTCAGAAGTTCAAAAAGCTACTAACGAATAGCCTTTTGTACATTGCTTTTTCAACCACTAGAAAAGAAAAAATTGGTTATCATCAATACCTTCAAAATTTGGTTGTAGACAAAAGTGTTCCCCAACTCTTTTCTTTGTGGAAACTAGTATAGCCAAGGGAAACAAACAAACAAGAAAGAAAAGAAAAGAAAAGAAAGGAAAGGAAAAGAGGAGATGAAAAGCATGAAGAGAGGAATTCTAAGGAAAATCAATTCTCTTCCAACATTAGTTTTCCAAGTAAATCATCCAACCAAACACTTCCAAAGTCACCTAACAACAAACACACAACATGACAATGAGATTTTTTCTCAAAACATTAGTTCTGATCTTGCATATGATGTTCAAGACAAAATGAAAAACACTTCTACATGTGAACATGAAATTCATCATTCTTGTACTGCTACTACAACAACTATTACTGTTCCATTGTCCACTCCTCAATCTCTTCAAGAATCAGACATCATGGAGGAAAACAAAGGCTTGGATGATTTTGAATACCAGTGTCCACCGGGAGGAAAAGACGCGGTCATTTTCTACACAACGAGCCTAAGGGGGATAAGAAAAACGTTCGAGGACTGCAACGTGATCCGATTCTTGCTAGAAAGCTTTCGAGTTGTCTACTACGAGCGAGATGTATCCCTACACATCGAGTACAGAGACGAGTTATGGAGCATTTTTGGTCGAAAAGTAGTCCCTCCAAGATTGTTTATTAAGGGAAGACACATTGGTGGAGCTGATGAAGTTGTTGGACTTCATGAACAAGGAATTTTAAAGAAACTTTTGCAAGGGATTCCTTTGATTTCTTCAAATTTTCCATGTAAAGGGTGTTGGGGAATTAGGTTTGTTTTGTGTTTGAGTTGCCATGGATGTTGCAAGATTATTGATCAAGAAGGGAAAGGTACCAATGGATATCGAATTCGATGTCCTGAATGTAACGAAAATGGATTGATCAAGTGTCCTGTTTGTAGCTAACTTTGGCCATGTTCTTGTAACTATATTAAGCTTTATGTTGACTATAAGTGAATGGCCTTAGAGTAATGGTAAAGTTGTCATTCATGTGACTTTATATGTTACGGGTTTAAGTTGTGGAATCAACTATTGACGGTACCTACATTATACCCCAGGTGTGTGATCCTTCGTGAGGCCCTCCGTGAACACGGGATGTTTCACACATGTAATGAAGCTAATTTGGCCATGTTCATGTAAATATAATAGTATCTTTATGTTGATTATATGTAAACTATATTTATGATTAACTTAATATGCGTTTGGATATGAATTGGTTGAGAAACATAACTCCAAAGATGACAAAAATGGATGATTAAGTATCCTGTTTGTAGCTAATTTTGGGACCATGTTCTTGTAAATATAGTAGTATTATCTTTATGTTGAGTATATGTAATCATGTTCCTATTATCACTTAATTAATGAAGATTCTTCCAATCTAGTGGCAACCATATCTCAGTGACACCGGAAGATGAGCTCGTGTATTTCCAGATTTAGCTAATTTAAGTTGATACATTTAATGGGGAATTGTTCATTTTTATTTTTATAAATGACTATACTTTGGGTATTTTTTTTAGGACATAGCTATAATTTTACTAATTATATTTTGTAGCTACAGTAACGTGTATTCAAATTCGGTTGTATTCCAATTCGACTATATTTGATTTACATGTATTCAATTCAGTTGTATTCATTCGTAGCTATTTTTATACTATATTCAACTTATTATATTTAAATTCAATTGTATTCCAACAACATAAAATACAAAAAATATACATATAGATATTAAGCCGTATTCAAAATTCATTGTATTCATTTGTATAAAAAAAATCCTTCGAAATACAGACGAAAAAAACATACAAAAACACACACTATATTTTACATTAAAAAATAACAAATGCACTCAAATACACTCTATGAGATACAAGAAATAAAATATATTCAGATCTAATTCAAGAAATAAAATACACTTAGATCAGATCTGAGAATACACTCAGATCAGGGATACACCGTCCGAGCATTGCGTTTCGCCGGAGCTCGTTTTGGACGGAGATGACAGTGTGGGGTGGGATCGGTAATGTCTCCGGCGATTTCATCAATTTTTTAAGTTGTTTCAGTATCGTAGAGAAACTCGCCGTCGCCGTGCTTCACATGTAAGCGTACCATCTCCGTTTGCCACCGTGAGCTCCGGTGATTGCAGTGGTGGCGTCCGGTGATGGGTCGTTCTCTGTTTGCCGCTGTAAGCTCCGGCGAGCATAACGGGGAGAGAGAAGCCGTCGTGAACTCCGCCGTGGTGGGGTCGTTCTGTGTTTGCCAGAAAAGTCACCAGAAAGTATATGTTCATCACCACCTCCACTGCTGGCGGCGTCGCCACCGGAGATATGAAAGAAAAATCTAAAGATAAAAGTGAGCAGTGTAGGAGAAGGCAAGAGTGAGACTAAATACACTCAAAAATTAAAGTGATTACTTTGTATAATTAAAATACAACATTTAGCTATCATATGTAATTAAAGTAAAGTATATTCTATAATTCAATTTATATGATATATTTTTATTTTTAGTAGTCTCTTAAAGAGTGACATATTTTTTTATTTAATAATAATTTAACTTTAAATTTTACTTTTTACGCTTAACGAGATAATTTATAACCACACAAATATTTTTAATTTGTTTTAGACCACAAGATTGAAAAGTCTTTTTTTATTTCTTAAATTCTATGTTCAGTCAAACTATATCATATAAATTAAAACGGATGAAATAATTACTAAATATAAATAACTTTTATTTATTTTCTACACCAAATAAATTTTTCTTTATTTTATTATAAAATAGTGTTCGAACTGACTTACGTATGCAACTAAATGCTTGAAATTGGCCCACCGAAAATCAAGGTGGTCGGATAGTGGGCTACTATCTGAACTGATTGGCCCAGTGTGGTGCAAGTTTGAAAGTGCTATTGCATCTTATTACTTTCTCCATTTTAATTTAAGTGATATGATTTAACTCGACACAAAATTAAAAAAATAAAAGAATACTTTTAAAACTTATGTTAAATATGACATATAATTCACGTGGCTACAAAATTTTTGAAACTTGTTTGACCGAGTTGATATGGAGTAGGGGGTCGGGATGTGTGCAAGCACGAGTGTATTTGGTTATTCATCCTTCTTTTTTTCTTTCCTCCCAATGTGCGCTACCCATTTTAGAACCAACTAATTCAGATTTGCGCCAAAAAATCCCAGTTTATAAGACAAAGCATTTCCTACCAAAAGCAACTCTATTATCTTCCTAGTCGTAGTGTATAACCTAAATTATGGATTTAACAAACCATTCAAGCCCACTGGGCGTTATGTGAAAGTAGGCCCAATCCAAACCAATGTTCTTTGTTGCCCAAAATTTGTGGGCTTCCTTTATATTTGCCTGTTGCAAGATGAATAGCTAATGTGAGAACATTTTTTGTCAAAACCTTTGCAATGTATGTATGTTAGAATAGAATGGCACAATAGCGGTATAGCACATATTATGAGAATTGAGCTTAAGTGTATAAAAGTAAATATAAAAAAAAAAAATTAAGTGGCATGCCCATGGTAAATGTTGAGCAACCAAGTACAGAGCGAATAACTGCGGAAATTTTTTAGTATGAGTGCAACAAGAAATGGCGGTATCAAGGTTTAAAATTTGAATTTTTTGGTAATTTTGCGGGTGAGACAATAAATTGAGATATTAGATATTAATTTGTAACTTATTACTCCCTCTGGTCCACAACAAGTGATTTTTAAGATTTTGGCACGTCCATTAAGAAAAATTACTAAAATTGATAATGAAGCGGTTAAATTTTAAAAACTTTATAAATTTTAATTATTCTTTAAATAGGATCCTAAAAACGGTTATTTATGCACTTTCCCATTTCTTTGCATGCTCCAAAGTCCAAACTAAGAACCAAAAGCAGTCCTTTTCAATCACTTTAAATACAATATCTACTTTAATTTCTTTTTCTGATTTTCTATGTGTTTATTCTTATTCTCTAATGGTAAAGAAAGTATCTTGGGTCTAACTCAACCCCAAAAGCTAGCTTGTAGGGTGAGGATTATCCAAGTCCATGTTTCCATTCCATATCTGAGGTAGGACTCTTAACACTCCCTTGCACGCTCATACCTTGTTAACTGGAGCGTGTATAATATAATTTGGGGGCTCAATATCGGTGAACAAAGAATTGGAATGAGTCTGGCTCTGATACAATGTAAAGAATGGATCTTGGGCCTAACTCAATCCCAAAAGCTAGCTTGTAGGATGAGGATTGTCCAAGTCCATAGAAGGAACTCATGTTCGCATTCCATATCCGAGATGAGACTCTTAATCTAATGGTGGGAATATTTCAGAGAAGCTCATTTGTGATTTGCCAATAAATTTGCTCAACCATTAGTACACTTTAGGGAATCAATAGGATAACCATTCTTTCTTGGAACTTTGCTATCAAATGCTTCTGTGATTTTTTATGGTGTCATTAACATTTTCTACATTAGCAAAACGTAAGAAAACTTTGCAAAATTCAATTGCCCCTCCTTTATAGGAACAAATTATTAGAAAGGGACTTTTGGAGTTATCTCCGTGTGATTTATAGGTTAAGGTGCGAGCCATTGAATCAATTATTGATGTTTGCATAAGGGTGGGCTGCCTATATCACACCTTCTTGGGGTGCAACCTTTTCCCAGATTCGGATCCTGCATGAATGCAGGATGCTTCATGCGCCGGGTTGTGCTTTTCTTATAGGAATAAGTTATTAAAATTTTCATGAATGGTTACTCGACTTTTACTTTATTCGCTACTATTTTTTATATCAAAAAAATCACTCAACTTTTTCTAATAAGTATCCAGAAAGTCAATAAACTACTATTTGTACCAAAAAAATTACTCAATTTTATTTAAATCTCATATAAAGTCACTAAGAGGAAACTAATATATTCTCTGTGATATTCAACCAGAATCAGTGACTTTTTCATTAAAATAAATGTTGATTTGAGTGAATCAATAGGGGGGGGGGGGGGGGGATTTATCATTTAAAAGTTGAACACGGAAAGAAGAATCTCTCCATGTGCACGAGGAGCAAATTTGGAAGAAAAGATCACAACTTTACAGCTAACAAAGTAACATGGAACATCACATGAATTGAGCATCATTGCAAAACTAGAAACTGAAACACAAGTCTTTTTCTGATTCTGACCTAGCCAAACAAAAAACCAGTCAATATCCAATCCAATGACAAAATGCAGAAACTTTTCATTAAATCCACTACACATTGAATACCTTACTATGCATTAAAAAAGAGGAAGCATCGTGCACGAAGCATTCCACATTCACACATGATCAAGAGAAGGGTCGTACCCCGAAGGGATGTGACATAGACAACCTACTCTTACGCAAGTATTAATAGATGATTTCACAACTCGAACCCGTGACCTATAGGTCATCCGGAGTCAACTTTAACGTTGCTACAAAACAACCTTCAACTTACTATGCATCTTAATGGAAGGATGAGTGCCAAAGAAAAGATGTGCAAGCTAGTCTATCAGAAGGAGAAAGCGAGGGAATGAGATTTTAGGTTCATCTAATCGGAACAAGCGGGCTAAGGTTGATGCAAAATAAGTCATTTCCCCTTATTACCATGGAAAGGTGTCCAAGGAATAAACACAACTAGAACTACGAGACTTGAAGGAATAGAATGCCCCGTTAGAATGGACAGGGACAGTCGGTTAATGGCTTAATTTCTTGGGTTTTGAGACTAGTATAAAAAGTTTCCGGTATTTCATTGTGAAAGTGTCACATTTAGATTAGTTCTTATTAAAGAAAAGAGCCAAATAGAAACAGTTTACATGACCGCTTGCTTTGAACAAGATGCCATAGTATAATTAAGAATAAAGCCTAGAAAAAGATCTCTCTTTTTTTCATATAACATAAACCATATAATCAACTTTTGAACATTCTATTCAACTTTCTTAACATCTATGGAACTAAAAGAAAAGTCACAAATCATCTTCAAAACAAGAGCTGCAATTAATGTTTTCCAAGTATGTTCACAACATTACTTGGAATACAAGGTTGAGTTACTAGAAAAAGGTATGAAATAATAGTACAAAGATCAGAATTTAGAAACCATCTATTATAATTCCAAGACAGAAGGTTGATATACAAACTTTTGCTTCCATAGAAGCTTAACACTATCTTTACTCTAATATGCAACACAAGACATGGCAAGGGAAAAAACAAAGATCCACTTAAACCACTTGAAGAGATGAGATGCTTCTTAACGCCATTCATCCCTGGCGCTAAAAACAGAAAGAAAACTAGTTAGAAACTACCCCACTCCCTTAAATTTACAGTTAAAAGACTCTACGCCGAGATCTCAGTCATTGCAACTGCAGGCGGTTCTTGTGCAGCCGTTGCCATCTCTATTGCTGGAGTTATGGATGCTTGTTGTTGTAAATGAGTGAAGTGGAGTTCAATTTGAAGCCGGTGATGAAGAGGGGTTGATGTTATCAAACCCTTCTTGATATCTGCCTGCAGTTCCCTTATGGGTATGGCAGCCAAAAAACTCTTGATGTAGTCTTTGCACGACTCTTTGCCTTGACATATAACTTCTTCTGCGCTCCCAACCTTCGATGGTTCATCCAATTCGTTCACCGCTTCACCGTCTAGAGAACCAGGTGTTGAGTTTTGGCTAAGTTTTTGCTCCACCGTTGTAAGAATAATTTGCTGATCGGTAGCAGGTTTTTCTTCGGTAGAATTTGTAGTAGGGCCGGGCTGTTTATAGATGGTTGTATCCTTGTCGAACTTCAGTATATAAGCTTGATTGCAGCCCTCGTAGAGTCTCTCACCTAAGGTGTCGATGATGTAGTAAGCTTCTGGTTCAACCTTCAGGACGAAAAAATGGTCATTCCAACTCACAATATAGATTTGTGGTTCAACGTTAACTTCACGGCTAATTTCATCCCAAATATTGTCAAAGGACATAGCACCATGCAAAAAATTGAATCCTCCCTCATCCATCCCTTCATCGGGGTGGAAAAAACCGACAAAAGACTTCCCTGGCACAACGGATATCGAGCGAAATTTGGCTTGAAGGACTGTCTCCAGATCAAAGTGCTTGTCCGGGAACCACTCCCTGTATGTTTCATTTTCACAAAGTTTCCTCCACTCTAATGAACCTTCTCTAATTAAGCTATCAAACTGCGACTTAATGGGCATGAGATCACGGTTGTTCTGCAACCAATCAGCAAGCACAGCCACAAGGGCTGTGCATGCACTTTCTCCAGCAGCTCGCTCACTTCGCTGGTCAATGGAAGCAAAGAATACTTGAGTTTGAAGCTTCATGTGTCCATCCCGACTTATTATCTCTCTCTGTTCCCAACAGCCGACAGCAAAATTGTCATCACCAAACTCAGATACTGAAGATCGATTAGCAGTCGACCCTTCCTCAACCTTGTGCCACTGCTAGACAATATAAAAAATTTACTAGTAAGAAAATAATGAAATGGCCTAAACATAGCAGATTTATATGGCTCATTCTATGTTGCACGGACTCTTCAAAATCCCTGCCTCACCCATGTCGACACGACATGGGTATGGCATCCATACCGGAATTGGTGAACTTATCTTGGGTACTTTGACCACATTCTATGACTGAGAAGTATATATTGATTGGCTATTTGCTTTGAATTCTGGGTTTATGTGGTATTAATATAGTTATATAAAGCTTGAGAATGCTTATCTATTACGCGAGATAAGAATAAAATATTGGTGTATATAAAGAATAAAGTTTTATTAGTTTCAGTTCAATAACTTTAGCTAATCGAAATATATACTTTCTATGTCATAATATACATTTATTGGCCATATCCTAACACCTGTATCCGCACTTGGATCCATACCTCCGAATTCTAAAATGTATGTGATGAAGAATCCGACCTTTAGATCAGCATCCGGATCGGACACGCGCACCCGAGTCCGAGCAACATAGGGCTCATTAGATGTATAAGGTAAGAAAATTACTGTCTAAGTTATACGTTCTAAACTCTAACTACTCTCATTTGATTCAACATTCTAGAAACGGAAACGTGGTTTGCACTGATCATACATACTAAAGTGCTCTTCATGAATTATACATATCATTTCATTACTAGGCAAGGATGCTTTATGCAGACGTCCAAATTGAGGCTTTTGGATACCCAGTAAAGACAAAATTACGAGGTGGAATGTCCGTTAAAAGAGAGGCTATAGATCTTACCCCAAATGACAGAGATTCGTCAGAACTGAGCTGCCGACGATCAAAGTCAATATCATCTCCACCTTCTTCCCCATTATCCTTCTTCAACAACGGTTCCCCCTTGGATTTAGGAGATCTAAAGCTCAGCTTCCTCTTCTTCCAAGGCAGGATACTTCGCTTTGAATTCTGCAAAACTACAAGATCAGAAGCAGAGGTGATCTGGTCATCCGTTTGTGAGCAGCCCACGTCTGACCTACGATTGCTGAAGTAAACCCAATCTTCGGCTTCACCGTTGACCCTTGTACTAGAATGAAAAGAAGAAACTCCTGCACAATTTGCGTAAGCCAACGGACCATAACTAAACGACTTCCTAACTGTAGGATCCTCCTTTCCCTCATCCGACTCACCTTCTTCATACTCATCGTTGGAGTCGGAATCAAAAGGATAAGCATATTCCCCGTCTTCGCTCCTGGCCGAGCATCTCTCTTCACTACCCTCTTCTTCTCGACAAGCTTTCTTTGCTCTCCGAGTTGATACATACTCCGTAAATATTTTAACCTTTCTAAGGCCAGCTTTGAGTGCAGAAAGCTCATCCTTTTCGACTGGTGGAGTTTCTCCGGACCGTGCTGGAGATTGAATAGGAACTAGTGGCCTCTGAACCAACTCTGCCGACTCTTGGTCAGCTCTTAGTTCGAATAAGCCAAGTGTTATCTGCATGACATGTAGAGTTCATGTCAAATGAAAATAATAACAAGGTCTTTGAGGAAGGTAGCAGTAAAATTTACTCCCTCCAGTATGTTTTAGCCTCTAAAAGTTGGTCCAAAATAATTGATGTTTCACAAAACCAAAAAGCTAAAAATGTTTTTTAAATTTTCCCTTGACACATTCCTAATTCAATAAGTTAATGATGTATACAACTTGTTCTGTTATGTACTCAAATCATTTGATATAAAAAATATAATGCTTCTTATTGTTTCAAAGCATTTAAGAAGCACATAATTAAGGGTATTTTAGTCAAAATTCCTATTAATTTTTAGAACTGAGTGAATTCCTTAATCCATGTGCCCAAGCCTAAAACATCAACATAAGGGAGTACATGTTATGATAAGAAACTAACTCAGGAAATAAAAGGAACATACACAAAGTGTGGGCCGAGTCTCGGAAGCTCCCCCCGGAACTACCAGAGGAATGTTCAGTTTAAATTCTCTCTCCTCTATCTTGGCAGCGAATTCAGCGACATTTAAGACAGCTGTACCAACAACTGGTGCCTTATTCTTAGCATTCATACCCTGGAGCAGAAAAAGAGAGAATCAGCAGATCTCCATGAACAAATAACTAAAGAAAAAGATGGTTATGCCAGCTATAAGAATCTTAATAGCACAATATAGCATGTACATCTTCAGTGAGCAAAAATACCTTTGAAAATCAATAATATAAAAATTGAAGAACTAGATAAAGAAGGTGAATTTACATAAACTAAACTCCAAAAACTGAACCTTGACCAAACATAAAAATTGGCGGAAACCATAAATCAGTTACTCCTTCCGTCCCAATTTATGTGAAGGTGTTTTTTGACTGAGCATGGAGAATGACAGAAAGACTTTTGAAATTTGTGGTCTAAAACAAGTCGTAGATATTTGTGTGGCTGTAAATCATCTCTTTAAGGGTAAAATGAAAAATTTAAAGTTAAATTGTTACTATATAGAGAAGTGTCATACTTTCTGGGACTGACAAAAAAGGAAAGAATGTCACATAAATTGGGACAGAGGCAGCAATAGATATCGAAATCTGAGATACTTATGTAGATTTGAAAGAATTTGAATATCCAACCCGTACCCGTAATGCAATGTGTGGATCTGCATAAACCCTTTGGACGATAATGTAGCTGATGTAGAACATTATATTTTTCGGAGTAACACAATTATCGGGTTCATGAGTGTTATTCGGTGCTGATTTAGAGAACGAAGTTTTCTAAAGCTGCCTACGATATAACGTGAAAGAATCAGAGCACTGCCCATCAGGTGGGGTAGTGCCAACTTTTCTATAAGCCCCATTTGACGCATGTACATATCCAAAATAAGTTTTATATCTTCTTCTTAGTTCAATCTCCAAAATGTCAGTTTCATTAAATGGATTACTGCTTAAGCCTGCAAATCTTTCTAGGTCACAAAAGGAGATGTAAACGACAAAACGAACCTCACTCCAAACAAAAAGGTTTCTTTAGGTTTTCTTTAACCACTAACGAGAAGACAAGCCATCTATTAAACTACACTAATAAAAAGGACAGATAGAACTAAACATCTCGTTTCCCGCCTTCCAACATAACCTTACTATCACATTTAAAGGAAGGCAAAAGAGGCAGGTATTTTTATAGTGAAAAGGGGCAACCAACAGATGCAAGGCGACAAATTTATCCGACGAGTCATTAAGATAACCTAAAGGAGGAGGAACTTTTAGCTTAAGCAATGGATACAACGCGACAAATATGAATCCATAGCATTAAGTTCCTAATTGGAAACAACATAAATCTCCGAATGCGGTAACGGCAAATTCTATATAAAAATGTTCCTTAATTTCCCGGTTTCCATCTCACATCACGTAAGCATAACTACCAGAATCTTTCTTTTCGACAGCAAACAAACAACAATAACCACTCGACTTGATTCAAACTTCAAAGTGGAATCAAGAATAAAACTTTTCCCCAGAAATTACTGAGATATCAGACGGTAGAGCCTTCGAAACTATTTTTACATAAAAAGTAGCTCTAGGCACAGTATTTCTACAAACAACTAGCACAAAAATGATTCTTTCTACAAGGTTATCAGTACACCTAAAATCAAACATTTAAACCATAAATACAGAATACCAAATTGAGATAGTTTTTCAACACATCCATACAAATATAGCAAGAAATGATAATGTAAACTCATTTTCAATAGATCATATCATTTTCCTCTTCTCCTTTGACTAAATATAAAACCCCTAACACAATTCCAAACATAACTTCAACCAGTCATAGTTAAAACATAAAGTGACAACATAAAAGATACTACTTACTACATAAAAGATACTACTAATATAAGGCAAGACATTAAATATCAAAACTGAATTAAAAAGTGAAAAAAATTCTCACATTCAACACAGTGAAGGCGATCTCCCAAGGATGAAACACATTATCTTTATAACCAGACAAATTACACAAACTCTGAAACTCTTCATCCCACTCAACATAAATAACACCATTTGGTCCATTTTTCACACCTTCTTCTTTAGTACAGTTCCTCTTTACTGTCTTTCTAAAAGAACTTAAAGCTATTTTTGGTGGCCCTTTCCACCTTATCTCCACTGCAACACCTCCACTAGATGCCAAATCATTCACCACCAAATTTTCAAGCTTGTTAACAAAAATCTTTACTTCAAATTTCTTGGAAATAAGTGGTGGCCATGGACGCCATTTCATCATTTTTACCACCATTTCTCAATAAAATCAAATTTTTTCAACACCCTTTTTTCAAGTACGACATGGGTTTTTTGGTTGAGAGGAAAAGATGAATTTTTTCAAGTTTTTTTACTCCAAAAATGGCTGAAAATCAGATTATTTTTTTCAACACCCTTTTTCAAGATTGGTGAATACTACATGGGTTTTCTTTTTGGGGGGCAATGGGTTTGAAAAGATTGGATTTTTCAAGCAAAAATGGCACAAAATCAGATTTTTTTTGACACCTTTTTTCAAGATTGGTGAGTACTACATGGGTTTTCTTTTTTAGGGGAAATGGGTTTGGTTTTAGAGAGGAAAAGATTGGATTTTTGAAGAAAAAATGGCAGAAACTCAGATTTTTTTCAACACCCTTTTTCAAGATCGAATTTTTCAAGCAAAAAATAGCAAAAGATCAGATTTTTTTACACCCTTTTTCAAGATTAGTGAATATTACATGGGTTTTCTTGAAAATGAGAAATGGATTTGGATTTAGCGAGGAAAAGATTGGATTTTTCAAGCAAAAATGGCATAAGAATCAATTTTTTTCAACACTCTTTTTCAAGAATGGTGATTACTACATTGGTTTTCTTTTTTTGGGGAAAAGATTGGATTTTTCAAGCAAAAATGGGTTTTCTTGAAAATGGGAAATGGATTTTGGATTTAGAGAGAAAAAGATTGATTTTTTTCCAAGTTTTTTTGATGATTTTCTGAGAAAACAGAGCTAGAGAGAAGAATATGCCGTTAAAGTTTTCTAGATACGTCTGAGAAATGTATACAAATAGGGTGTTTCTTGTATATTTGTTTGTAGTAATATATTGAGAGAGAGAGAAAGTAAATGCTCAGGGGAGGTTATACACGTTACAATCTTCTAATGAGGTGATGAGAATATTTTTTATTATGAATGAAAAATTGGAAAGTTATTTACCATCCGTTACTATCTTTTAATGATATTATGGGAATCAATTCTAATTACAAATGAAGGATTATTTATCAATAGACACAATTTTTATTGACTTTTGTGAGAAATACTTCTGATTATAAATGGAAGTTTACTTACTATTAGTCACATTTTTTGATGATCTTTTGAAAAACACTTATAATTATGAATGGAGAATTATTTACTATCCGTCATAATTTTTTAAAAATTATATGAAAATTACTATTAATTATGAATGAAGGATTATTTATCACTTTTCACAATCGTTGATGATCTAAGAGGTTTATCATGGACAGATGATTAATTATCACCCATTACAATCTTTAATAATCGGACTAAAAACAATTTTAGTTATGGATGAAAAGTTACTTATCATCCGTTACTATATTTAATGTTCTTACAAAAAAAACAGTTCTAATTATAAATGGAAGATTATCTACCAACTACTACAATTTTTAATGATTTTGTAAGACACTTCTGATTATACATAAAAGATTACTTACCATTTGTTATAATCTATGATGATGTTATGAAAAACACTTTTAGTTATGGAAGGAATATTATTTATCATTTATTATAATCTTTTGAAAAATGTATGAGAAATACGTTTAATTATAAATGAAGGATTATTTATCACTCGTCACAATATTTAATGATTTAATGAGAAATATTTGTGATTATGAATGGATGATTATGTACTACCCGTTATAATTTTTAATGATCTTGTGAGAAACACTTCTGATTATAAATGAAAGGTTACTTATTATTCGTCACATCTTTGATGATCTTCTGAAAAATATTTATAATTATGGACGGAGGGTTACTTACCATCCGTCATAATCTTTTGAAGATCGTATGAGAAACACTTTTTGTTACGAATGAAAAATTACTTACCACTCGTCACAATCTTGAAAAATATTTTATATTATGGATAAATAGATACTTGTCACCCGTTATAATTTTGAGTATCTTGTGAGAAACACTTCTGATTATAAATGAAAGATTATTTATTATTTGTCACATCTTTGATGATCTTCCGGAAAACATTATAATTATGGACGGAGGGTTACTTATCACCCGTCATAATCTTTTGAAGATCGTATGAGAAACACTTTTTATTATGAATGAAGAATTACTTACCACTCGTCACAGTCTTGAGAAATATTTTATATTATGGATACATAGTTACTTGTCCCCCGTTATAATTTTGAGTATCTTGTGAGAAACACTTTTGATTATAAATGGAAGGTTACTTAATATTTGTCACATCTTTGATAATCTTATGAAAAATATTTATAATTATGGACGGAAGGTTACTTACCACCCGTCATAATCTTTTGAAGATCGTATGAGAAACATTTTTAGTTATGAATGAAGAATTACTTATCACTCATCATAATCTTAAGAAATATTTTATATTATGGATAAATAATTACTTGTCACCCGTTATAATTTTTAGTATCTTGTGAAAAATATTTCTGATTATGAATAGAAGATTACTTATCAATTATCAACGGTCACAACCTTTGGTTGTCTTGCCAGAAACTGAAGGCTTATATATAAATTGAAAGATGGTCATTTGAACATTAATTCTTAGAAAATTATACATTATGTATATAAAATAATATAATATAATATATATGTATATAATTTATTTTATATAAATATAATTTAAATCGTGAACATTCTTATGAAAAAATTCAAATTCGATACTGGGATCCACCCACCATAAACACCTTAGATATACTCGTGGGTGTGGGTGGTTTAAAAGGGGGTAGTGGGTCGGTGAAAGTGTTGATAGTGATTTGCGAATAAAACGGCGTGGGAACAAGGGAGTTGACTTGTATTGTTGGTTTCTTTGATAGTCAAGATAATCAAAGATTAGGTTGGTTGAAAGCTTGGAAAATTCTTAGTGCCTTCTCTCATATTTTTTATTTTTTTTTAAGTTTCTTTTTTGAAGAATTCACTTACTTTTTTTCTTAGGTCATAGTTTTTCTAGATTGAAATGATTTTGACTTGATAGTTTCCAGTTAAAATAAGAAGAAGAAAAAAGATAAAATCGTCAAAGATTTGTAAGTCGGATAGTAATTATCATTATATTTTTAATAAGAAGTCTCGAATTTGAGGGTGTGAAATAAAATTGTTTTTAGTATAGAGCACTTTACTTCTAAAATAGAATTTTTCTCTACGAGTTTTGATTAATTACATCCCCAACGAGTATTGAACAACAATGATGGAACCATAATGTTTACTGAGATTCAAAATATAACAAACTAGAGAAACGAAAAAATCAAAGAATTCAACATAGATATATATTGAAGGCAATAAAAATACTCAAAGAAATAATATATGCACAAGTGAAAGATCCAACAATTATAAAAGAAATTTATCAAATTAGAGAGAGGATGTAGGAGGTTTTACTCAATAACTCAAAATTATTGTATCTTACTGCAAGCTAAACTACCTCTTAACTTAAGAAAATAGGTAGGAGACACCCTATTTATAATACTAGAAATCCAACATAGACTAGGACTAGAAAATCTATTCCTATATGACTTTGATAAATAAATCCTAACTAGCATTGGATTAAATAAACTACCAAATATCAAATTCTAATTAACTTTAAATTATTAATCTTGATTTAATTCCAACACACACATATATACATAAAAATAACGTTAATCTTACACAGTCAAATTTCTCTATAATTACGCCGTTTGCTTGGATACATTTTAACTGCTATAATAAAATGTTATTATAGAAAATATATAATATAGCATAACATGAAAAATGGATTCGTAATATCAAAATTTATTTGTCACAGTGAAACATTATTGTAGAGGTTGATTGTTACGAAAATATCAAATCTACTTCAACAATGAATTCAAGCTAATCCCGTTCTGCCCCCATTATTGTAGAGGTTGATTCTGACGAAGAAAACAAACACGAAACGACTTGCTGAAGAATGGAAAAGGAAGGAAGAGTTTCTGTTTTTGACACTGTTTCTGCTCACGTTTTTTGACAGAATGTGTGTTGTTTCTCTCTTCTGTTTGTCTCTGTGTTTTTATGTGTTGTCTCATTTTTCTGGCCACCCACAATTGAGACAAAAGGCTCCAATATATAGCATAAGGGAAGAGACTCCAACTGCCAAGAAAATTGTTGTTTATGGCCATTGAAGGAGGGATTAAATCAGCCAAGTAATGGTTGTTTATGGCCATTGAAGGAGGGAGTTAATCAGCCAAGTAATGGATGTTTATGGAGGGAGTTAATCAGCCAAGTAATGGCTGGTTAATGCACAATAACGCCCCCAAAAATCAACTCCAACGGTAGGCAGAAACTTTCTGCCTTCCGGCGTTCCCAATTTCATCTTTTCAGAAACTTTATGGACCAAACTGTAAATATTAAACAATTTGAAATCCAAAGAGATAATATCAGAAGAAGCCCAAGTCCCAAGACCCACTACCCGTGACCCTTAAGTGTGCAATCAATGTGTATATAGTTTATTAGTGCAACTTTTAGAAATAATTATCAGCTGTTGGGAAACAATTAACTCGTACTAAGTGTTTGAATAGAAAATTTAAAGCTTACTTTATTGATTATTACGTACATGCATAGAAATTATCTATTTTCGATATGGTTTGCAAAAATCAACGCGTAATACAGTTTCTTAGTGCTTTTAGAAATAATTAATAGTTGTCAGAAAAAATTAACTCACATTAAGTGTTTAAATAGAAAAATTAAAGTTTACTTATTGATGATTATTACTACATGCAAAGAAATAACTATTTTTCGACATGGTTTTCAAAAATCAATGTATAATACAGCGTATTAGTAATTGGAAATAACAATTAATTCAAGGAGAAAAAAAAACAATTTTCTATACTTGTAAGCATGTTATGAAGTTGCTTAATTGATTAATAAACAATTATGTTGTTTCTCCAATATTGAAAAAATAATGTTGTGACATAGACGGACGTCCGACGTCTAGCGACATAGGCGGACATCCAACGACAAAAACGACATGTCAAGTGATAATGCTAGTACTTGACTTGTTGAGATGAATGCCAAACGACAATATTGATCAATTTATATTCATCAATATTATTATAAGAAGAGTTAAACAATAAATAATATTTTTCTAGACTATCTATTATAAGAGCAGCATGAGAGATAGATATTGTGTAGAATTTTGATCGTTTTTAAAACAATTATTACTTGCAAATAGTTATTATTAATATAAAGTTTTGACGTCCTTATGAAAAGCTAGTTTTTTTTCTTATTTTTAATTTGCTTAATAAAATTAAGCATCTTGTTTTTGACATTTCATTTTTTAATGAAAATTGACGAGTTCAAAGTGGAACATGCATTTGTACGTCACCTTTTGCATGAAATAGGGAACAGGAAATGCATGAAGCGCTCTTTTATCTAATTTTATCAAACTATAATAATGGTTGGAATTAATTAAGAGATAATGTGCAATCTATCATGGAAAGGCTACTCCAATTCTTTTATTAACATAAACATAAAATAGGAGATTTTTTTTGCTTCCCACTCATTATTCAGTATTCGTTCTGGGATGCGACTAATTCAAGTTCATATCGGAAAGTTTTATTTTGAGGGCTAAAAGTTATGTTACTCGAATTTTACAAAAGTATTGTCGGGGAAATGTCAGGTTCTCCAAATGTTGTGCATTTTGGAGGATCCGATAGATCATGGCAGAAGCAAAATTTTCACAAAGGGCTCAAAAAATAAAAAATAAAAAGTAAACACAAGAAGATCTAAAAGGATTAAACATGTACTATTACATATACATAAAAAATAATTTAATTAATTTGACCTTATATACACTATTTAATTTTTCGGTGATGAACCCTCTTTCGTCCCTTAGCTGCGCCAATAAATATACGTACAATGTTAATATATTTGAAGGATTCATGCAATACGGGAGTAAAGTCACTACTAAAAAATCTCAATTTTTCCATTGATTTTTTACTTTAAAATTTTTAATGCCTATTTTTCATTGAATGTTGGTGAAAAAAATCTAAATAATAGAGTTTTCATATGAAAAAATTATGAAGTTTCCCACCGTTTCAATGGGAACTTGTTTCCCACCATGCGTTTTTCCAGTGAAATTGTTCAGTGGAAATGAAATGGAAAAATCATGTTTTATAACACAAATTTCTCACTTAATGTCGGTGGAAAAAACCTCTTTTTTTACTAGTGAGTACCTTTATTATTAAAGACTGTCTTATTTTCAAAGTTCGATTCCGAGATTCGAAATTAAAAATGAAAGGATATTTATCACTCTACTACGATTTTGAAAATACTAAATAGTAAGAGATGATCACGAGATTATAAACATTATGCATGCATGAGTAAATCCTAAGCTAAGTAACAAACAGAATACAACACTAAGTACAAAACATAATCATTACTAACTATATAATTATTGTCTCTGGTTCAGATATTACTAATTAAAGCTAACAGCTCCATATGTATACCTGTATATAGTGATAAGAGAATACATATATATTCTTCATATATTTTGTAATTATTATTTTAATATAATTATGTAAAGTAAATATTCTCATACAATTAGGATTACAATTGTAAACACATATATATTGTATTAATGAGAAGACTCCAGACAAGGAGAATTACACATTTTTATATAGTATCAGAAGTCAAACCCTAACACCCCCTAACCCTAAATCAATTCGCCCCCTCTCTTTCCTTGCTTCCTGCGGCCACATGGCTTCTCCCGATTCCTCCTCCTCCGCACAAGACGTCACACATCCTCCTCCTCCTCTCCCAACACCTTTCATCCAGTGTTTGCCGTGACGAACATCAAAAACTTTATCCCTTTGATTCTTGATCAGAAGGATGGACAATACTCTTCGTGAGTTGAGTTATTTCAAATACATGTTTGTGCCTATAACGTTCTTGATCACATCGATGCCACCACACCCCATCCGCCCGACGTCGACAACACGGCATGGAAAAGGCTTGATGTAATCGTCAAGTAATGGATATACGGTACCATATCCAAGGATCTACTTCATACTATCATGAAGACAGGTGTGTAGGCTCATGGATTATGGACAAGGCTAGAGGAAATTTTTCAATACAACAAACATACACGTGTCGTGTATCTGGAGAAACAATTTAATAACACCCGTCTTGAAAACTTTGCTAATATGTCCAATTATTGTAAACAATTGAAATTAGTTGCAGATCAATTATCTAATGTGGCCACTCTGATTTCAGAAACAACGATGGTTTTGTAACTAATTAATGGTTTTCCAAAGGGTGAGTACGATACACTTGTAACGATGACCCAACAAGTCGATCCTCTCTCTAGTTTCAACAAGGCTGAGTCACAATTACTATTGGAGGAAACTAGGCGTGCCAAACATGACGAACATAATCAGAAGGCGTTGGTGGTTGATTCACCGGTGATAGCCACAGCACCAGCCGGACAACCGCTACACACGGACAATCACCTTCCATGGGGTGGACGAGGTGGCGGCAAAGGCCGAGGCCGCAGTAGCGGATGTGGCAGCAAAGTCAAAGGCCGGGGTAGACGGTCCAATCCCAGTGGACCAACGCAGCAGGCCCAATACCCTTCTCAGTGAGCCGGCCCATTTCCATGGCTGATGTCCGGAAGTTGGGCCTGCAAACCCATGCCCTTACCTGATAGCACCGACCCAAAGTAGTGGCCAGTGGCAGCAACCCAGTATATTAGGCCCTCATCCAGGACCACGCCAGACGAAACCGACACAGCAGACCCATGTCTCGGTGGCCCATAGGGATGGCAGGTGGGTATAATTTTGAGGATTCCGCATCGCACCCGCCCTAGTTGGGGCGGGTATGGATATAACTTTGACGGGTAGTATGCGGGTATGGGTATTGAAACTGTACCCGTCATGGGTAGGCGGGTAGGTGGTGGATTTGCAGTCATACCCGCCCCGCATCCAACCGCCTACCCGCCCGCCTTATACCCGCCCCAAGCCCAAAATATTAGCAGCCCATAAGTCGTGCCTTCAGCCCATAAGTCACGACAAGTCTCTCATTCTCCAACAAAACTCAAAACCCTACGCCTCTTTAGTCCTTCACGCCTCTCTCTTTCTCGTTCCCCTTCACGCCGTCTCTCATCCCTCTCTCATTCTCGACGTCTCTGCCTTTTTCTTTAAAGGAAAAATCACAAACTTTTTTCACGAACCACCTCGACGTCTCTACATTTTTCTTTAAAGGAGATGCTGGTGTGCTTTGGGGTTGTCTTGGTGAGGTCAATTTTTGTGCATTTGTTAAGTTAAGAGTACTCTTGACTATGGATTACATATTTATCAACCTGCACCGACCAGGCTGATATCATATACGGACGCTGATTGGGGAGGCTGTCCTGACACACGTCGATCTACTTCCGGCTATTATGTATTTTTGGGTGATAACCTCATCTCTTGGTCTGTCAAACAGCAAGCCACGCTTTTCCGTTTGAGTGAAGAAGCAAAATATAGAGGCGTTGCGAACGTTGTTGCCGAGATTTGTTGGCTCAGAAACCTCCTTCTAGAGTTTCATTGTCCCTTACGTAAGGCATCTATTATCTACTGTGATAACATATTTGCTGTCTACTTGTCGCATAACCCGGTTCAACATAAAGCAACCAAACATATTGAGATGGATATTCATTTTGTTCGTGAGAAGGTTGCCATGGGCCATATTCGGGTGTTACATGTTCCTTCTTCATATCAGTACACAAATATATTTACTAAGGGGCTTCCTCGACAGTTATTCCTTGACTTCAGATCCAGTATGAGCGTCCGGCCTCCTCTCGCTCCGACTGAGGGGGTGTAATAGAGAATATGTATATATTCTCAATATATTCTGTAATTATTACTTTAGTATAATTATATAAAGTAGATATTCTCATACAATTATGATTACAATTGTAAACACCTATATATATTGTATTAATGAGAATACTAAAATTACACATTTCTACCTATTGGATACTAATTGCTCCACTATTAGTCAACATATATTCACTAAACTTCATTTATTTCAATTTAGTTATAACTTAAGTTTATATATATAGTAACAGTAAATTAAAATATTAAGATAATTAGTCCAAAACACTAATTAAATATGAGATCATTTTTGCATAATATAAATTTTTGATAAAGAGGATTCAATTGAAGTCGGTACAATATATAAAAATAGCTATAATATGATCCCTGCTACTAGGAATAAGACCATTGAAGTCCGGAACTTATAATATTATCTACAAGTCATTTCGAAATTCATTGTATCTCACCAATACGATCGAGTATTTATATAGTCAATGACACTCGGCTTCTTCTTGTGCACGTGCATCTCCAAACTACTTTTCACTCCCCGAAGACAGTGGCGAGACTTGCTCAAAATATTAAGGGAGGTGATAACTACTAACAAAAATATTATAATTGAAATTTATAAGAATAAAATATAATTTTATCAAAGATTCAAAATAACATCAACACAACAAAAATATAATATATAAAAAAAAAAGACGTACCTAGAATTAAAGTGCTGCCCTTCGTTCTTTTAAAGACTTGAAATCATTAATAATTGAATCAGATGGTATCCTTTTCTAGTAAAAACATCAGCTCCAGGATGCTCACTTGGCTTTTTACTGAACAAGTTGTTGGGTATTTTTGCTCTATGGTACTTTATAAAGCAGTACGGGAAGTATATGACTATTACAAGTATTCGAAAGGATAAACAATGATTCAATAATTCAACTAGTAATCTGAAAATTACAATATCACCACAAAACTGAAATTACAATTTTGTTGAAGACGAAAAAATGGAAATTGGTTTTGCTGAGTCGAGTGTGGCACTCTGTCCTTAAGATAATATTGCCCCGTATGTATCCTTTATACGTCCTGGACAATTTGTCTCCCAAGATAAAACAGCAATGGAACACTTGAGCAAAGGAAACTCAAGAGTTACCGTGAAGAATATTGAGTAACGAAATGATGCCTTGGAAGGTGTAGGAAGAAACTGTTTTGCTTGTGTATTTTTCTGTATTTTCGTGTATCATATATGTATGTTCTTAGTGCTCAACAATGGTGTAAGGGGGTGTTTATATAGGTGATGGAGGGGCTGAAAACTGCCTCCATAATAGTCAAATAATGGTCATTATGGAGGTAGTAAAGTCACCAACATAAATGGTAAAAGACCAATGGATTTGGCCATTATAGGAGGAGTAATTCAACCAAAATAAATGGCTGAATTGAGAGCTTGGTGTTTCTGCTTTGACTGTCCAAATTCTGACGTTCTGGAAACTTCAGGGACCAAACTGTACATCTGAAAGAATTCTGGTCCGAACTGTGCATCTGGAACTTCTGGGATCAAACTAACTGTACTTCTGGCAAAGTTCCCTGGCCCAAAAAGATAATATCAGAAGGCCCACGGCCCACGACCCGTGAACCCGTGAACCCGGAACCCGGAACCCGGAACTCGGAACTCGGAACTCGGAATCGGTTCCTTGAACCGAAGCACATCTAGGTCCTCCCTCCTTTAAACACATGGGATACCCCTTGGGGTCCCAAACCCCAAACCAATTTCGAGTCTTATATACACAACAATTCTTTCTTCCTCTACCGATGAGGGAGAATTGAACACAATACCACACTTTCCATGCTTCAAACATCTTACTTCGTGGACCAATATCTCTTTCATTTCTCAATGAAATTTGACGATTCTTGGTCCTACGGTTATCTACGTACTTAGTAGATCATGCATGTGTGAAGAACCGGATTCTCCAACATACGTAACACTAGTGTTTAAGTCGTTAAAGTTGGTCGGTCGCAACTCCCGCCAAAGGCAAATTTCCAACACAAGTAACAAAGCAAACAATAAGCAACATCATTAGTCGGTGAGTACTCTAGCCATGAAGAGAAAAATTTGAACCAAGATGCTTGAAATCGTCTTGGATGCTTATCTCTATTGAGGGGATACTTTTCAACTTGACATTGATAGGGACCCAAATTCATATAAGCTCTTCGAACTTCATCTCTTCGATTAACTGGATATTCCCAAATTTGGGAGTGCTTTCTAGGGTCACGTTCTAAACAATTGACATCAAATTCATCCATGGTGACTTTTTGAATCTTGGAAGGTTGCTCATCCAGTTGAACCGTTTGATCATCGGAATGGTGTTTTTCAAGTGTCGATGTTGAAGCTATACAGTTTTCATCTTTGTTGGAAGCTTTCCTCTTGAAAAATGCATCAATTTTCTTAAATTGGGCCATCGTACCACTCCTAAAAATACATAAATAAATTATCAAAGATAACATCTAAATCTGAAAACAGAACTAAGTCAGAAAAATTCGGCTTTTAAAGCCTTAATCTGTTAATTCCACTCCCATAAGCCCAAATTAGCCTCGTACATGATGAAACAATCATAAAGTTCCCCCAATCTCATGAACTTAGCCACACAGAAAAAGAAAATTTTAGACTAGGAGAAACCTTGGAAAAATAAAAGAATAATTAGGATTTTTGGCAAAAGACAAATTCCATATCGTAATTTCAAAATCTAGGATATCTATGCTCGAAAATGAGACTTGTAAGAGTTCTTGAATTAGTAGAAAATATAGAACTCCAAAACCTCATAAGTTCTTCTTGAAGTCGATGTGGGACAACTACAAGTGAATTTCATCGATTTTTTATTTCTTTTCAAAAATATTTGATTATCAGCCAATGGGATAAATTATTTTTCGTCCTCAATACAGTCAATAGTATAAAAATTAAAAGTCATTAAAAACTCACAGAACAACAAAGAGGAGAGAAAGAGAGAGATTACCATTGTTGGGGGCTTGGGGCTAAGATGCGGTGGGGGTGGCCGCAGTGGGTAAGAGCAAAATGGGAGCTGATGTCTTGTTTATAACGTGAAAATAGAGTGATGTGTGTGAGAGAGAGGGGTATATATATAAAAAAAATGAGTTTTTTGAGGGGGGCCACAGCCCCCGCCCCTATCATAATCCGCCACTGAGTGAAGGTACGTAGTAAATCACGAGTCTTACACCATCTTTTTATTCGTCTCGTCAAACCACCGGTTATGAATTCAGTTTAGTGGGCTAAAATCATTCCAAATATATTGTTCATATGGTGTAATATTATCCATTTTGGATTAAACATGCATATTTTTTCTTAAAAACTTCTCACTATTGATAATATCGCTACACCTTATACATATATATAAATTCCCAATCTTTTAACCTATCGATGTAAAATTTTATTCGGGCAACCCATAAAACTTATTTATATTATCTATATAAGCTAATCTGCATGGGTTTATTAAATACTGTTGTGTTATATATTTTTTGCTTTTAGAAAAAATTTCATTTTATTGTTGTCAAAAACTTTGAAGATAAAACATTGACTTGTCATGTGCAACCATTCATGCACACGATATCCGTTGATTTTGCATAACAGAGTGGGTAAGATAAATATATATTAATAAATGATTATATGAAATTTGACTTTACAGCTTAGCCTTTTCGCATCCTTAGAAATTTTCTTTTATGTGAGGCTAATTTGTCCCAAAAAGGTGGGCAATTTGTGTTTTCTTTGACAGTTTGTTTGATCAAGTTTTTGAAAGTTAAAAGTATTTATTTAAAAACACTTATGGCAAGGAGTTAACGTGTTTGGCCAGAAATATTTTTTTTTAAATATTCCTAATAAAAAATACTTTTCAAATAAGTATATTTTGAAAGTTTGGCTAAACATATACTATAAATCCCTCTTTGTGAGGGAGGATATTTCATTTAACATTTTGTTCTCATAGTTTTACATATTTGCAATTCTTTTCTCATATGGCAACCCTTTGACTTGATTTAAGAAGACTTAACTATAATTGAACATTCATAACTTTTTGAAACAAACTACTAATTTATCAAAACTTATATTAGATTGACAGTATTAGATGTAGTAAAATACGGAACAATATTGATAAGAATAAATAAAATAGTAAAGAACAATTTATCGAATAACAGTTGTGTTGTGGCAAGCCACTGCCTTGAAAACGATTTTGGACCGATTTCGGTGCAAATTGTTTAGTCTGGTCGCTCTCAAAGGTTCCACAACACTTTTGGACATTTGGAAGTTTAGAGTTTGCACAAAGTATTTAGCCGAGAAAACAAAAGGAATGAAATAACTTTGAGGAAGATGATATATTTTTCTATGTGTCAACAACTAAAGTATTTACTCGTATATATAGGTAGATGTCAAGGTCTTGGTAGTAATAGCTGAAATCTGAAACGTCTCTAACGTTCAGAGAATAAAGAATGAGATCTGAAACGTCTCACAACATTTAGAAAATAAAAATCACCATTAAGTCAGAGTATTTATGGATAATGACTGTTGCAATAATAAATTCTGAAGTAATGAGCTTTGACCGGTTCCGGGACAATTGAATCCGGTAGAATAAGTCTTGACCTGTTTTGTAACAAACGGTTCTGGTGGTATAAGCCATGACCGGTAATAATTAATTCCGGACGTATGAGAGCTACGTCCAGATATGAAACTACGCCCCGGATTTTAATTCGGTAAACATGAATTTGGATAATTTCGGGTAAGCTCAAAAATAGCAAAATAATATTTTGCAAAATCGAAACTCAACTAGGCCTCACGTATACCTCTCGCGCGGGGGGGTGGGGTTGGACTCGTTTTGCCTACGAAGTCCAACTCTCATGTGTGTGAGGCTCCTCTCTTATTCTATCCAATTTACTAACTCAATAAAGCACATTTCAATATAAAGAGGAATAAAGGACTTTTCCCCACGAATGAGAACAAGAAAAAGAACCCACAAAGATTCTTTGACTTTGCATTATTTGGAATAAAAGAGTAATAGAAATAGGTAATAACTCCAACAATCCCCCACTAATGCTAAGGTAAAGAATAGGAATGAATTTTGGGCAATAGTAAGGAACATGTACTTAAGTGTTGATATTTTTCGATTTTAATTAACACGTAGTGAAATGAGGCAACAACTAATATTCAAAAGTGAACTACTCTTGAACTGATTGGATATACGTTGCGACCCCCATAACACATACCATATCCTTTAATTTATGCAAACTCCGCGATACTAACAAAGTGTGTATATGGTCATGCATAGAGGTGGACGTATATCGATTTTGTATCCGAAAAATATGAACCGAATAAAAATCAGTATTTAAAAAAATGAATCCAACTTTAAAAAAATGATATGTTCGGTTTATATCGCCGAACGTATCGGATTATATCGATTTTTTCTAGTGGCCCGTGTCGGGTTAGGGAATTTTTTATTTAAAAAAAAATTGAATTTCCAAAACTAAAATTGACATTCACACCTACATTATCATGAAATTTCGACATTGAAATCTATTGTGTATCGTGAGATGTTTACTAAAGAAAAAAGAAAATTAAAAATCGATTTGGAGGAAAACACAAATTGATTAGAAAAACGAACGTTTTTCTAAAAAATTGGCTTCGCCAAAGGCCGCCCCGCCCCGTCTAGAAAAAATACCCAAAATCAAAAATAAATCGGGTAAAACGAACATCCGAGCGCAGAATTATGACCATTTAAAGTTTTACCAATTTACAACTACTTTCTCTTCCTACATTTTATGGCAATGCTTCCGTGATATGTTAATCAAGTTCATGCCGCATTCAACTTCCATAAAAGCTTCATGGATTGGTTTCAATGGCTATGATTCAAGAGATAGTAGTAGTCTAAAATAAAAAATAAGATTAATTACATATTTAATTCGGTTTTTCAGTTCGATTCGTATCTAAAATTAAAAAACGGAACCGAATCACTAAATTTTGATTCGGTTCGGTTTTTTAAAAATTCATTTTTTTTTAAAAACGAATAAAAATCGAACCGAATTTTGGTTCGGTTCGATTTTTTCGGTTCTCCTGATTTTTTGCCCACCCCTAGTCATGCACACACACCTTGGGTCTAATGAGCGCTCTAGAAAGACAGTCTAAGTCTTTCATAAAAGGCGACCACACCTTTACACTCACGTAGATGATTCCATCAAGTCTATCTCAACATAGACCACCTTAAGGATATGGAATTATTAAGAGCAAATAAATTCAACCTTATGTACACTACCACATGCCATATGAATAGGAAAATGTGGTGTATATTGACGGCCTATATGACTTCGTTTGACCACAAATGAGTATTCACCATATTACCTCAATCCATAGGCTTTATGTCCATCCCCTTCGACGTTTCAAGGATCATCTTTCTTGCTAAACTCTTGGTTAAAGCCTTACATATTCCAAGGATATAACACCATGTTTTAACAACTGTTTAATTATAGCATGTCTGATGTGAATATGTCTTCTTTTACCATTGTACACACTGTTCTTTACAATCCCAATTGTTGCATGTGAATCACAATGTAAAGAGACTAGTGAAGCTTGTCTTCCCCGTAATGACATATCTGCCAAAAGGTTTCTCAACCATTCAGCTTCTCGTCCTGCCAGCTCAATAGCATAAACTCAAATCCCATAGTAGAATGTGTTATGCAAGTCTTTTTGAAAGACTTTCATGAAATAGCACCTGCACCCAAAGTAAACACATAGCCACTGGTGGAGCTAACTTCATCATTGTCAATTACCCAGTTTGCATCACAAAAACCTTCTAAAATAGCAGAAAATTTATTAAAATGCAAACATCAATTCATAGTACCTTAACAAACGATGAAGAGCAGTCCAATTTTCACTACTGGACTATGAGTATATCTACAAAATCTACTAACAGCATAAGCAATAGCAGGCAGAGTATAGTTCATGAGAAACATTACACTCCCAATTGTTTTAGCATATTCTATTTGTGAAACACTGCTTCTTTATTCTTTCTCAAGTGTATGCTAGGATCATAAGGAGTTCTCACTGGAGCAACATCAAAACTATTAATTTTTTTCAACATCTTCTCAATGTATTGAGACTGACACAAAGAAAAATCATTAACAGTTCTTTTGATTTTAATTCCTAAAATCGCATCTGTTTCTCCAAGGTCTTTCATTTCAAACTTAAAAGACAAAAATTTCTAAGTCTCATTTACTACATTCACATTAGGACCAAAGATTAACATGTCATCCACATATAAATATATAATCACACAACTTGATCCTATCATTTTAGAATAAACAATGTATCTGAAGCATTAACAACAAAACCATCATCCACTAATGTGTCGCTAAACTTTTCATACCACTACTTAGGTGCCTGTTTTAACCATACAAGGACTTCCTCAACTTACATACTTTATTTTTCTGTCCTGGGAGCATAAAACCCTCAGTTTGAGTCATACAGATCTCTTCCTCTAAATCACCATTTAGAAAAGCCGTTTTAACATTCATTTGGTGTACCACTTAACTATGAATAGCGGCTAAGGCAATAAAAGTTCTAATGGTCGCTATTTTAGTCACAGAAGAATACGTATCAAAGTAATCAACACTATTTGCAATAAATTTTCACGGAGTATGGAAAATAAACTACAATCACAAAATAAATAAAAAGAAGTAATTTTATTTATCAAGATTATGAGTACAAATCTATATGAAAGCTACGCCCGGATTTTATTCCGGTAAACATAAATTTGAACAATTTTGGGTAAGCTCAAAAATAGCAAAATAATATTTTGCAAATCGGAACTCAACTAGGCCTCACGTATACCTCTTGCGCGGGGGGGGGGGGGGAATAAATAGACTCATTTTGCCTACGAAGCCCAACTCTCATGTGTGCGAGACTCCTCTCTTATTCTAACTCATTTACTAACCCAATAAAGCACATTTCAATATAAAGAGGAATAAAGGACTTTCCACCACCAATGTCGTACAAAGAGTATTTTAGGAGAGACAAGAATGAGAACAAGAAAAAGAACCCACAAAGATTCTTTGACTTTGCATTATTTAGAATAAAAGAGTAATAGAAATGAGTAATAACTCCAATATTAGATACTAAAGCCTTATTTATTTGCACTTAATTAACGTATGAATTTAAATTATTTAGATCTCAATTTAATTGTGCTTATTTTAGATCTGAATCTTAATAATTCAGAATTCAAATTTTCAGTATCTTTTTTCTTTAAATCCACTTAATGATCTAAAAGATCTTAATTATTAATATCTTTATAAAGACTTAATATCATTAAAACGTTATCTATTTAAGAATTTCCGAAAAAAATAAAATGTTATCACTATCCCATCCATTTTCATCGCTAACAGCCCCGCCGGCGGCTATTATCAACTACCACCCGTCCACCGTACCCACAAACACCATGCTTAGTCACAACTATTGCCCATGCCAATCACCACAATCAACTGTCATCATCACTAACCATAATTTGTAATCATCACCATCACCAATTACTATAAAAATTATCATTATTAGTCATCACTATATATCGCTATCAATCATTACCACCATCATTAGCTATCAATATCATCCACCTTTAATACTTAGTTGCCGCCACCAACTACCTCTATCAACTATCAATGTTAACTATTACTTTCAAGTTTCAACCACCATCAATACTACTATGTATCTACATTCACCGACCACCACTTTTATAAGCAACCACAATCACTACCATTAGTCATCTCCACTACCAACACGATATAATTTTTAATAACAATTTATTGATATGGTATTAGATAAATTCGCACGTTGATTTTATATGTAGTAATTTTTAAATGAAGACAAGTTTTACATATTTAAATGTTGAGAAAATAAATAATTTAATTTTTTAGTATTAAGATTTTAATATAATATTTAAATTTATAACCATTAATTTTAATAAAACAAATGGGGCCTAAGTAGTACCTTTTACTCAGTCTACTGTTTCTCTCTTCTGTATAAAATTTATTACAAGAATTGTATCCTAAGCAAGTCTCAAATCAACCGAATGTGGACGGATTTCATATTTTTTTAATGAATTACCTACTAATATAAACATATAATATTATTTAAATAATAGAATAAATACAAAACAAGCCAAACTACATGAATAGTCAATTGGTTAATATGAACCCGTGTGCATGTCGCTATCCATGCTTCTACATTGGGTTCTGTTGGAATCTTAGGCCAAACATATCAGAAAAATTAATGATTATGTTTATTATATACCAAAATTGAAATGCATATCAATAGTTTAATATTTTTGTGCTAATTTGTTATCATGAACAGCTGGCCATTACCATATGCTTTCATTATATTTTTTATTTCCTTTTCTTTGTAATTTAGTGATACCATCATACTCTCTTTGATAGTATTATTCTCTTTGCCTTTGAACATTTTGGTTAGAACATAAAATTGGCCAACCTTTGGAATGTAGCCCCTGTTAAGCTCCCATCCTTTTCTTCCTTTTTATATTTCACACATTAGGCCATCCTTTCACCTACTTTTGCAAATTATTAATTTTAAATCCGCACAATTTATGACTTATATTTCTTCGTCCCCTCTCTTCCTCTTTAACTAATTAACTAACTAACACTAAAAAGTCAACAAGGTTTGTAATGAAGTAGTATTACTTAATTATAAGTTTCTTATTCGAGTCTTGAATATGGAATCATCTTTATCATGGAGCAAGCAAATGTTGGAAAGTCAAGGGAGGAGAGATACTCTCAATCACTCAAATTCTCTCTTGAAGACAAGTGAGACAACGATTCTTCTTTGTTTCACTCAACTTGAATTTCTCAATCAATAATTTCTCTTTGAAGACAAGTGGACTTCTACCAACTTGATCTTGCATAAAAGACTATATTTTTTCTTCTCTCATCAAATTAGGAAGGTTAAGAGGAAAGTTCTGATGAAATTGATGATGATCCTTTTGAAGCACAACTAGTAGAAATGACAATCTTAATCTCAAGAAGAAAATATTTGCTAAGAAGATGAGAGAATCTGAGAAGATGAGGATCTTTTGAAGAATGATGAGATCACATAACGAATGGTCTTGAGCTAGCTTTGCAAGCCAATGTTGTGATCGACTCAAACTCCTCGAAAAAGAAGGGGAGACAACTTTGCTATTGGCGCTTCGGGAGGAAGACGCTAAAATCCAGATTTGATAAGTTGAAGAATATCACTCTCAATCACTCAAATTCTCTCTTGAAGACAAGTGAGGCAACGATTCTTCTTTGTTCCACTCAACTTGACTTATATAAATACTCATTCTCTTGAACAGAAGTGGAGAATATATTGTTCCACCAACTTAGCTTGCATAAAAGACTACATTTTTTCTTCTCTCATCGTATGACTATTGTACCTATATATTTATAGGCTATCCTAATATGTACCTAGTCTATTACATGTATTATCATTTAATTCTATTCATCTCATTTTTTCTCAAATACATGTATCTTACATTAATATCTTAAATACATGTATCACACAAATCAAAAAGACTCTTTCTTCTTCCAAGGCAAGGTTCACATTTCAACACTCCCCCTTGAACAAATTAGATGCATGTATTAGTCTAGGTGCATGCTAGAAAAATTCTATAAATACCTAAGTATTATAGTCATTTGATGAGAGAAGAAAAAAATTTAGCCTTTTATGCAAGTTAAGTTGGTTGAAGAACATATTTTCCACTTCTCTTCAAAAGAATGATTAATTATATAAGTCAAGTTGAGTGGAACAAAGAAGAATTATTGCCTCACTTGTCTTCAAGAGAGAATTTGAGTGATTGAGAGTGCGTCTCCTCCCCCGATTTTTCAACATCTGGTATCAGAGCCACTTGTCTTGAGGGACTTGTGGGAAAATCGATTTTTTTAAAAATTGGAGAGAATGAATATGAATGAGATTAGCTACTATAGCTATGGAGATGTTGTGCTCGAGAAGAACTTGCTTGAAGAAATTATTTTGGTAGGCGTGGAACTACTAAAATTTCAAAAGTTGAATAAGTTTTGAAGAATGTTTTTAAGGGCAAGGAGCCCAACAAGAGTGACAACTTTGATGAAGCAATTTTGTATGAAGTAGTTGCACGACGAAGAATCTCGAGTAGAGAGGTAGCGAATGATATTGCTTACATGAGAAAGATGGCTATGAAAATCCACACTCGAATTGATGACAAGATGTCAGAGAGGGTTTATTTTTATGAAATCCGAGATGAAGATGTTCGTGATTATAAACATGAGAAAGCATGTTGTCGAATCTAGCAACTATGGCTTTGATGAAATTTTAAAAAAGTGAATCCTGAAGAGATGGACACTTCTAAAATATTATCTATTATTGTAGAATCTAAAAGATTTTTACAATAAGAGATAAGTGAGAAAATGATGAGGAAGAACTACTCTTGCGCTGCTGAGATATCTCCAAAAGAGGAGAGTAGTAGTGACGAGGAATGTTCGATGAAATTATTGACGTTCTTTCTAAAGCACAAAAATGACAACATCAATCTCATGAAGGAAACATCTTCTGAGAAGATGAGAGAATCTGAGAAGATGAAGATCTTTTGAAGAATGATGAGATCACATAACGAATATAGTCTTGAGCTAGCTTTGCAAGCCAAAGTTGTGATCGATTCAAATTCGAGACAACTTTGTTACTGGCGCTTCAGGATGAAGATGTTGAAATTCAGATTTGAGAAGTTGAAGAATATTCTGATTCTAATCACAAAGTACAAGGGGGAGTGTTGAAATGTGAACCTTGCCTTGGAAGAAGAAAAAGACTTCTTGATTTTTGTGATACATGAATATCTTAGTTCATGAATCATGAAAGGTTAATGTATTAGTCTTAGATACATGCATTGTTTTGTTCATGAACTAGGGAATATAAAAAAGAACTTCTAGAATTAAATTAGATGCATGTATTAGTCTAGGTGCATGCTAGAAAAGTTCTATAAATACCTAAGTATTTCATTTGATGAAAGAAGAAAAAATGTAGTCTTTTATGCAAGATCAAGTTGGTAGAAGTCCACTTGTCTTCAAAGAGAAATTATTGATTGAGAAATTCAAGTTGAGTGGAACAAGGAAGAATTGTTGCCTCACTTGTCTTCAAGACAGAATTTGAGTGATTGAGAGTGCGTCTCCTCCCCCGATTTTCTAACATTTCCTCTTTAATGTGGAACTTTCCAACGTGAATGTAAATTTAATCGTACACAAGAGAAGATCTTCACTTCATAAATAAAAGAATATGTGCGTGTGATAGAGCTGACAAAAAAGAGGTATCTAAAGAATATTAACGAATATGTTGAAGCATGTGCGAATTTATGTTGAAAAAATGGGTCTCATGAACCCATGATCACTGACTAAACTCGGTATTATGTGTATAATTCTTAAAATATATCTAATATTAACTGAAGGAACTCATAGTCAAATGAGACTGAATGATGCATTGGTTAAGCACTAGATTTAATTCCCTAATATCGAGGGATCAAATCCAACTTGGTGCACTTTTGTGTCTTTTTTAAAAAAAAATTAAAGCATTTTTTAAAAATAATGGTGCACTCATCCTCTTGAAATCCTGAATTCGCCTCTGCGTCGAAGGGCATGGACACACTCGATTATTGCGGGTTAACTAGCTAGCATAACACACAACAAATAAAGAATGAGAAATAACGGAAGGATTTAATGAAGTTCGGCCAAGTCTATATTCTGGGGTAAAAGTAAATAAAGTTTTTCACTGTAATAGAAAAGAACAATACAAGAGGTTTCCAATTATACCCCTCTTTAAATATTCAACTGTTACCTAAACCCACACTTACAGACAAAAATAAGTGACCTGTTCGCTGTGGCGTAGAATTAGTACAAAAATTAGCTGTTATGTTTGGATGTCATTAAGATAATAATGATCCTATCTACCAACTTGTTTTCTTTTTAATCCTTCTCCTACTTTTCCTCTCCCTTTTTAATTTTTTTTTTCCTTTTTTGACTATTACACTAATGAGTTATTCAAGAAAATTAAAGAAATATAGGACATTAATATAAAAATAAATGCGTGTGCCAAAAAAACAAATCTGTTTAGAAAATGACAAATGTAACACCTTGCCATGAAAAAATGTGTGCCTTAGAATTTGGAATTTTATCACAAAATCTTGACTAAATACCAAAATTCTTTTCTTTTTGCCGCACTTCACTCTTCACCCACTCACTTTACTTTTTTTAATTTCTTTTTTTTTCGGTTGAGAAAGCAAAGAAAAACACAAAAACAAAACATATTATCCCAATAGTATGTGAAACTTATGGAATTACGTTGGATTTATTATTATTATTATGCAAAACTTGCATTTTATAAGTTTATAGTGGAAAAATAGTCTAATTTTGTCCTGATTTTCATATATCAAGTGCTTTATCCTCCGAAAGTTTAAATGAAAATATTTCGAATACTCTTGCTTTATGAATAGACAATCCATATATTAAAATTTTGATCAATCTAATGTTCAGATGAGCTTATGCGTACCTTAATGTATTTAAAAGAAAAAAAGACAGTCTAATAAACAAAACATTCTGTATTAGCAGGATCCAGGGAAGGACCGCACATTAACATATTTCACTTCTTGTATATATTTTTTGTGGAAAAAAGATGCTCCAGAAAGGTCATTCATGCTATGCACATGTATGATGTATCCCTAGCCACTTTCTTAAGTAATGGTCACCACTTGGGGCATCATGTGCATGTGCATGCGTTGCACATGATGCTTACCGTTAGAATTTTCCAAGTCACTTGCGAATCAAACAAACAATTCTATGGTTTATTGTGCAGAATATAGTGGTGTTAAAGCTTGTACTTTTAACACATTTAATCACTGGTAAAAAATAAGTAAGTACTAGCCAAATATGCAATAGTATATACTAATTATATATAAAATATGTATATTAAGTATATTCGCCGGCTATTAGATAAGTTCTATAAAGTGGTGATTAGACCAACATTATTGTACGGGCAGAGTGTAACAAATGTAGTGGAGATGAGGATGCTAAGATGAATATATGAGCATACTAGGAGAGATGTGACTAGAAACGAAGTTATACGAGACAAGGTGAAAGTGACTTCCGATTGAACAAGATGAAGGAAGCAAGACTGATATGATTCAGGCATGTGAAGACGAGGTGCGTGGATGCGCTAGTAAGGAGATTTGAGAGCTTGGCTATACCAGGATTTAGGAGAGGTATAGGGAGGTGATTAAACAAAGCATGTCACAATTTAAGTTATTGCGGACATAACCCTAGATAGAAAGGTATAGGGAGGTCGTTGATTAGGGTTGAAGGTTAATAGGTAGCTTAGTGTCGTCACACTTTATGTGGGAGAGGCAGGGACTAACTTCCTCTCCTCTTGTCCATATTGATAGAATTATTTAGTAATCATGTAGTCTCTTATTCTTCAATGTTTATTACTATATGTTGCTTCATTTGTTTTATATCCTATTATTTTGCCGTCTTATTTTCTTGCAATCATGCTTCAAATAATTCTTTTATTTTAAGCCGAGAGTTTATCGAAAATAATCTCTCCAGCCCATAAAGATAAGGGTAAAATACTAAAATCTGCTTACATCCTAACTTACTCAATCCTCACTTGTGAAATTACACCGGATGTTGTTGTTGTTGTTGTTGTTGTTCGCAGGCTATTATACTGATAGATTGTTGTACGATGCCAAAAACCTTAATTTTCTTGCTATGGGTAGGCCCAAGACCTAAAGGCCGCAACTCGAACTCTCAAAGTTCAAATTTAATCACCATGCTATAATCCAGAGGGAAATTAGATTAGTTTTGGCTGCTTAATTTTGCATTTATATAGACATATTATGCTAATAGTAAAATGTAGTCATATGTCCACGTCGTGGTATTTTTCGCAATATTTTTCAAGCACTAACTATTGACAATATGGCCCCTAATGTTTTATAATATTGTCTTAAAGCCTACTCTTTTGCAATATTTTAAGTCGTTTAGAAGAACATTGGAGATGCAATTAGGGTGATTTTAGAGTGCAATACGTATATGAATAACTCGGAAGATTATTGTATTTAGGCGCAGACTCGCAGTATCTCAAAAATTTTAAAACTTGAATATATGAGAATACAAGATAATTTTTTTTTTATCTTCTTTGGGTGCTCCCTAATGCGTTCATCCATATGAGTAAATAACATTTTAATTCAAAAGTGGAGTGTCTTCTAGACTATAACCTAAAGTCCATGCACAAATCGTTGCCTAGATCCGTAACAAGAATCAACCCTAAGGTTGCGATATAGTATCAAAAAAAGAGTGTTAATTATATATCATATTTTGATGGTTGAGTGACGAAGAAGAAGAGAGATAGCATCCCAACTGGCTAGCGACCATTTTTTGTGGTAAAGAAATGTTCTTGTTCTTCTATTCCCAAACCCACTTCAGCTTTCAGCTTTCAAGATTGGGTTGGTGTTCCGATAGGCAAGAGGTGTAAGCACCTAGGCAAGGTTGGACCGGAATCAACATAGATTGGTGCTACGAGGGCGAAGCAAAAATGACTTTGTGCCAGTTGCTGCGCTAAAAGTATTTAGTGCACATTTCGGTTAACTCTCCATCATCTTTCTTTTAATCCTTTTCTTGCGTATTCTTGATAAATCAGCGTTTATATATAGATGTAGAAGGATCTGTTTGGAAAGTAAGAAGCCCCTTTGACATCTCTTCAGCTGCAAATAATTCTCGATATAAAAACACAGAGCCAGGAACTAATCTTTGAATAGGAAAAAGAGTGGATCTACAGGGTCCCAAATGAATTGGCTTATTCGAAAAAGGCCTTGTTCTTTGGAAGATGTATCTCGTGTCTGGTACTGCATAGTTCCACTCTATAAGAACCCTGAATCATTCTCTTGAAGCTCAACCTCTTCATCATAAATGATTCGCTTGCCCCGAAATGACTTGAACCAATAGGGAAATCCCAATTCATTGGACCTTTCAATACAATCAAATAGAAAGCCCCAAGGGCGCCATATTCTAGGAGCCCAAACTATTATGTGATTGAATAAATCCTCATGCGGGTCAAGGGCTCCTCCCTCCCCTTCTTCAAACTCCGATTCATATTTTTCATAGAGAAATCTCTCGTGGAGAGGGATATAAAAAATAGCAACGAACTGGCAACAATATGAATGTTATAACAACAACATACCCAGTGAAATCCCACAATGTGGAGTCTGGGGAGGATAGAGTATACACAAACCTTACATCTACCTTATTAGGTAGAATACGAATGTTACAAGTATATACAAAATGGCAATTGGTTATGTTTGCCGGATGCATTATAAAATTTCAACAAATATTAAACTACAAATTTATAACTCCAAAAGTGCGACAGGTTCAATGACACGTCTAAGTTTCAAATCAGTAGACTCTCTCTGCTTATTGGTATACGTGGCCAATATTTTTAAAAGAGAATAAAAGTACAAAAGAACAAGAAGGTCCATGGACCTAAAAGGAAAAGCAAGAAGTAGAGCAAATATATAAATCTAGTGTTACAATCATAATGAAATGACAATTAATAGAACTAATTTCAACCTCAAAATATACAATGATGCTGATATTAATTCAAACTCCTCAAAGTTGATTCAAAGAATCCAATGCTTCGCCCTCCGATTGCTTTGCATGTCAATGCTCAAGGCGCATGACTTCACTCATGAAGCGATAACCCCTTATTTTGCATCACTTGCTTTAAACGACCAAGTGATGGCTCTTAATAGCACCGTACATTCCTTGAATGAACCTTAGCATTAGTGGGTTAGGTCAACCTCTAGCTTTTAGATCATTGAAGCTTACCCTCATGATCAACCATAGCTTTCGAAACTTGGGAATAATAAGCTCATTCATCTACCCTTTTCCACTTAATATGAGACAAAGTTCGAAGGTCACAAGTCCCTCAACATTAGCCACCTAAACTAAACCATGGTGGCTTACTCTCTCGTCTTTTTTTAAATAACCAAGAAATTCATTTGAAATTAACCCTTGAAGAATCAGCGGATGAGTTGTGGTTAGGGGTACCCTTCGAAACTTGCGAATAATAAGTTCGTCATTCTACTCTATTTCACTTAAATATGAGCCGAAGTTGACAGGTCACAAGTCCCTCAACCATTGCCACATGAACTAAACCATGATAGCTTACCCTCTAGGTTTTACATCTATATTGATTATTTATGATCTATAACACCCAACCATTGACCAACTTGAAACCTTTATGAGCAAAGATTGGTAGAAGCCAACAGCATAAGTACACTGACATACCTGACTCCTTTGGAAGAGATTCAGTGGGACCTACTTGAATCCTAACTTGGCAATGAGAAAACCATTCTCTTTTTCTACGATTTTTTATTTCTTTTAGATGGGGAATATAGTTTGATAAAAAAAAATAACGTTGTCCGTAAAAGGTCTTATTCTACATGAAATTGTCACCTTTTTTAAAAAAAAATTCTTCACCTACGTTGTTTCCTAGCTCAAGGGATTCTTTGCTTGATTCGTTTGGAAAATGTTGCTACAAAATGTATTGGATAAACTTTTAAGTCTGACAAAAAGTACAGGATTTAAGTATGAAGTCGAGACGTGTGATCAAGTTAATCGGTTTTAAGCCGTATTTTGGAGGATTAATTTTCTCAAAGACTTGAGTATGGATGGATAGATGTTACACGGCCATTAGCTACGTATATAGTAGGACTATGACCACACCGCCTTTTTTCAGTTAACGAGCTCCACCCTAAACAATGATACCATCGACGGAGAGGTGCCACTGCCCCATGACCAAACTGAAAATACCTCGTTGCTTGATGCGTCTTTAGTCCAAATTTAGATAGCAGTTGGGGGTGGAAGGCAGAAAAACAAATAAGAGGATAAAGACGCGTACCGGAAAGATGTCACTCGACCCACATCATCATCATCTAGCAATTTTGAATGGACAGGCAATACCTGATTGTTCCTGCGTCAATAATAACTAAGATTGGTATCACGCACCGTCTAATGAAAGAAACAGAAAAACAAATATGCTCTACAACATTTGTGTCCACTTCCACTGAACCATGAAAAAGGTTTCTTTGCCATAATGCAAGTACAGAAAGTTTTTAACCCATGGGAAAAAATGGTACAACTCTTAAGCAAAACTAATTAGATTTAGCAACTTGAGCTTACACGTGATTGTCAATTTCTAGATTGAAAAAACTACTGATTTAATAATAAAAAAGGTTCCTAGCTATAAAAACTTGTGTAGATTAGACAAATCTATCCACGTGTGAACTCTTTAACTCTTCCTATGCTTAGAGATACCTGTAAATAGGTGCTTCATATGGATCCTTCAAAACATAGGTATACTAACATTTTGAGCATACACATGGATTAAGTTGCTCGGGTTACTCGGACTCTTCAAAAATATCAACATGTGTGTACCGGATCCTCCAAAAGTAGTGCATTCTTCGACGGACCAAACAGAGGTACAACAACATTCTTGGAGAATCCGAGCAACGTGATGGCACATTCATTGCTAAATCAGCCGAATCAGATACTCTTACCCCAGGGACATCACATATAGTCGGGGTACCAACTTAACATAGACTCAACTAAGGAATGTTAAGTCAGGTCAAACTTTCTTAACAGGTTAGACAGCAGATTATAGCATTTGTATCTACGGAAAGATTATGGAGACTTAAATAACACATAATGTTGACCCGTTGATGTGAAGCTTGAAGAAAATAACTAGAGCAATCGCATAATGTTGAAAGCATACATTTGCATTCACACGCAGACAAGATATCTCAATATAACCAATACTAAAAAGTACTTTGGATTCCGTGAAATTGGAAGCGGTATATTATTATACTTGAAATGTGAAGGTATACTATAATGTATGTACACGATATATAGTTCCAAAAGAATTCCTTGATATTGCATAATTAAGCACAACCGATTTTGTATTCTTAAGAGGAGGAACTCATCTGCAACTGTGATATCTACAAGAATATATGCAAGGGGCACACACACTCATCGTCCTTTTTACACGAATGCGTAAACCCGGAAGTACGTGTATGCATCTGGTACCGCCCAACTAAGAGTTGCAAAGGGCAAACCCTGAAATGGCATCAAAGTGGCAAAACAAAGTTACATAGCATATTGGCCTAAAAAGCTACTATTACTAAAATTTGCAATTCCCACATCCATTTTCAAATTAGCATCGATTTTTCCTATGTCTTGGTGCATTGTATTACATTTTTGGAATTCGTACAGATCCATCTACACTCAACCTTCAAAGTAGTTCAAGTAGATAATTCCTTTATCATATTGCTAAAAGTAAAGGTGAACACAACCAAATCAATTGCCTCAACAAAGAAAGCGAGAGAGAGAGAGAGAGAGAGAGCGCAAAAAAGAGACAAACACACAGAAGTCGGAACATCCAAAAAAGGCAATACAGGTGCCCAGAGAGATATATGTTATTATATATTTTTTTGATAGGTAAATGTATTATATATATATATATATGTGCGTGTGAAAACTTGACGTTGGAGTGTATCCCTAGCTCCTCTCTCCACAACGGTAACTACATCCCCCACCCCCACCCTTCTCCGATGGTAATCGCATCGTGACCGGTGACCAGGGTCTCGTTCGCTGACGGACATCAGTGCATCCTGACCAGGTACTCCTTTCCCTTTTCCCTTACCGCCGGCGAAGCTTTCCGGCCAGATCTTTCTGGTTGAAACAATTTCCGGCCAGTCATCCCCCCTCTTCTCCTTTCTCCCCCTAGCTTCTTTTCTTCCCAACCGGAAACTCCTCCTCATTGGGTGTCCGGTCAGATCTACACATGTACTCGATTTTTCCAACAGGTTCTGGCGGCGAACAGTCAGTTGCCGGCAGGGAATAGTAATCCGGTAGTGATTTTCCGACAGTGAACAGTACCACCCGGTGGTAAACAGTGATTTTTCGACGGTGAACAAGTTATATTCACCTGGAGTTGGTACCTCCGGGTGGCATATCCACTCCTTTCCCTTTATTATTGTAGCTGAATTTTGCTTGTCTCACATTATTAAATCTTGATGTTGCATTTCTTGCCCTTAGACGTATCTCTCTTAGTCTCGTAGTCCAGCTTGCTGCTAGATTCTTGCTTGTGTTGTAGTATTGGTTTGCTTGTCTTAGGTGTCTTTGACTAGTTTCTATTTGCTTTAGTGACGTTGGTAAACGATGATGGTAGACTAGGGTCATGTTCTCGATCGGGGACAGAGGCGAGAGTTAGTGGGGTAAGGGAGATGCTAGGCTGAGAATATGGTCTTGGAGCATTGGGACTTTAACGGGAAAGTTCAAAGAGCTAGTTAAGATTTTTAAGAGGAGGATTAATATAGTCCGTGTCCAGGAGACCAAATGGGTATGACCTAAGGCTAAGGATGTGGACGGATATCAGTTATGATTCTCGGATAGGTCGAGGTATAGGAATGGGTAGACATTTTAGTAGACAACGAGCTAAGGGATCAGGTGGTAGAGGTTAAGAGGGTCAATGACAGGATGATGGCGATTAAATTGGTAGTTGGAGGGTTCACTATGAACGTTATTAGTGCTTACACGCCACAGGTGGGCTTGAACGAGGAGGAGAAGAGGCGCTTTTGGAAGGATTTGGATGAGGTGGTGGAGGTATACCACCCATTGAGAAGTTATTTGTAGGAGGGGATTTCAATGGACATATCGGGTCACTTTCGGGGGGTTATGACGACGTGCATGGAGGCTTTGGCCTCGGGGACAGGAACGGGAGGTGTCTCACTTTTGGAGTTCGATAAAGCTTTTGGGTTTGTGATAGCCAATTTGAGGTTCCCGAAGAAAGAGGAGCACTGGGTGACTTTCAGTAGTTCGGTAGCTAAGACTCAAGACTTTTTGCTCCTTAGAAAATTGATAACGGTCTTTGTAAATACTGCAAGGTTATCAACCTTTGTGGTTGATAACGGTCTTTGTAAAGACTGCAAGGTTACACCCGACATAAGCTTTTGGTGATGGATTTGGAGATCAAGAGGGAGAAGAAGGGTTGTGGATGACCGGATAAGAATTAAATGGGGGAGTTTAACCATGGCTAGTGCACAGGAGATGGGGGAGAGGTTGTTGGCCAGGGAGCTTGAGGGTAGGGATGTCAGGCGGGTAACGCCCCGCACCCGCTCCAGTTGGGTCGGGTATGGGGATGGTTTGGTGGGTGGTAGGATGGGTATCAAAAGTGCTACCCGCCATGGGTAGTGGGGCAGGGGTGGATTTCATTTAAGACCAGCACCGCCTAAATAATGGGGCGGGTACCCGCATTTACCCGCCCCACTGACATCTAAATTAGCCACCAAATCTGTTACATCACTGAAATGCATGAGTGCCTCCATAACTCTAGAGATGGTATTCATATTTCATTTGCAGAAAATCATCAAGTCATCATCAAAAATAAGGTGAGTCAATTTTGAGAGTTTACACATAGGATGGAACTGAAAATCAAATAGTTCACTCATTTCTTGTAGAGTTCTAGAAAGATATTCCATCACCAACACAAACAATAGTGGTGACATGGGATCTCCTTGCCTAAACAAATCATGACATATCAAGACATTATGAACAAATGATCTTCCAGCTACAAAAGTTGTTTGATTCTCAGCCACTACAGTAGGAATATTGTTCTTTAATCTCATGCAAATTAATTTAGAAATGCATTTATATAGGACATTGCAGCAAGATATGGGCATATATTAACTAACATATTGGGGGGCTGCCACTTTGGGGATCAGAGATATAATGGTAGAATTTACTTGTCTTAATAAATTTACCATTCTCAAAGAACTTCAGCATAACACTTGTCATCTCCTGCCCAATAATACTCCAAGCATCTCCAGTGGGGCGGGTACCGCCCCGCACCCGCTCCCGTTGGGTCAAGTATGGGGGATGGTTTAGTGGGTGGTGGGGTGAGTGTGGGTTTGGGTTTTAGATGGCGGGTACGGGTATGGGGTACCCCTCCCCCGCCCCACCCCGTTGACATCCCTACCTGAGGGAGTAGTGAGGATGCAACCCATTTGTGGGATAGGATGGCCAGTTGCATTCAGAAGGTAGCTAGAGAAGTGTTATGGGTCTCGCGGGGTAGGCGTGGTGGCATCGAGGGGATTAGTGGTGGAATGGTAAAGTTCAAGAGAAAGTGAAAGCAAAAAAAGTGGCGTATGAGAAATTGGTAGAAAGCAATGATGAGGTGGAGAAGTAGACGAATAGGAAATTATATAGGATGGCGAGAAAGGAGGCAAAGCTAGCGATTACGACTGCGAAAACGATGACTTTTGAACACATGTATGTGGAACTAGAGGAAAAAGGCGGGGATAGAAAGTTGTACAGACTAACCAAGGCGAGGGAGATGAGGACCCGTGACGTGGATCGCGTGAAGTGCATCAAGGACGAGGACAGTATCGGTGGAGGACGCGCTTATTAGACGGAGGTGGCAGTCTTACTTTCATAAACTCTTGAACGAAGGAGATAAAAACATTGTGTTGGGAGAGCTGGAGCAAACCGAAAGGTACCGGGATTTTTGATATTGTAGAAGTATTAAGATTGAGGAGGTTAAGGGTGTTGTTCGCATCTGGGACGAGTGACCGAGTCTGATGAGATCACAGTTGAATTTTGGAAGAGCGCGGGCAGGGCAGGTTTGGAGTGGCTGACTGAGTTGTTTAATGTCATTTTTAAGACTGCAAGAATGCCCGGAGAATGGAGGTGGAGTACTATGATCCCTTTGTACAAGAACAAATGTGACATCCAGAGTTGCAACTCTAGGAGTATCAAGTTGCTAAGCCACACTATAAAAGTTTGGGAAAGGGTCGTGGAGCCAAGGGTGAGGCGTGTCTATTTCCGAGAACTAGTTTGGATTCC
>CM056489.1:323247-402687 GCA_029783415.1 Anisodus acutangulus | reverse complement strand
TAGAGATTCATGCTCTTCGCCATATCTCCATCCAACAAAAAGGCTATTTCCCACATCTACGGTAGTAGAGAAGGAGAAGCACTACATATGAGAAAGAGTAGTTTTCTCTTCTACTCTCCCGCCCCCATTCTCTCCAATTATCATTTTCGTTGGAATCATTAGATCAGTTGCCCGCGCTTGAAGATTTGGAGGTAGACCTCTATGCTCGAATACTTATTAACAGTGAAGATAGGCGATTCAGTTAACAAAAAGGCTAGGCTGCAGCAATTCAACCATTTTCTATAACATCTTAATATAGAAATCAATTTTTTTAAACTGATTTTTCAATGCTATATTTTACTTTCTTATAATGGTTATCATCTATAATAACATTTCACTATAGCAGTCAAGTTTTCTTTCAATTTGATTTTTAACAACCCAGTTCTCTTTGGAATAGATTTTCATGTAATATTTTATCTTTCTATAACAATATTTCACTATAGCAGTCAAATTTTTTGCTGGATCTGATTTTTCATGATATATTCTACCTCTCTATAACAACATTTCACAATAGAAACCAAGTTTTCTTTGGAATAGATTTTTCATTTTATATTCTACCTCTCTATAACAATATTTCACTATAGCAACCAAATTTTCGCTGGATCTGATTTTTCATGATATATTTTACCTCTCTATAACAACATTTCACGCACAATAGTAGCCAAGTTTCCTTTGAAATTAATTTTTCATGTTATATTTTACCTCGCTATAACGATACTTCACTATAACAATCATTTTAAACGATTTTACATGTTATATTTTACTTCTTCATGCTAGATATATTGAAAAATTAGGGGTTTTACCAGGGAGTGCAACAAAGGCATCTGCTCTACGAGCCATCTCAGCTTTCCTTTCATGCATATCTGAAACTATTAATACTTCTCCCACTGCATAGCCTGATATCTGCAAAAAAATTATTATAGACGATATAATAAAAAATATTTTATATATAAAAACATATATACATACATCTGATGTTTTTTTTTAAAATGGAAATAATTAAAAAGAATTAATAGAAAAAAGGGAAATAATTAAAAAGAAATAGAAAAAAGGGAAAGGGGTGGGAGGAGAGTGTTTGGGATTTCAACAATCCATAATAATACCTCTACTGAAACAAGAGCTCTTGGGATAATTCTGTTCAATTGAAAAGAAAAAGGGAAAAATGAATAAAAATTAATCATATATATACAGAAAATTGGTTCCAACTTGTAATGCAAAAAGAAAAAAATACCCCTATCCATTGAATTTTTTCTTTTTTCACTTGTCCAAACCCTAATAAAATCCTCCAGAGGATCCTTTATAAAAAAAATTACTCTCACGCGATATTTACATCAATCTAATGAATATATGATATATTTGTTACAAGTATTATTATCAGTTAATCGTGCTATGTAAAGTAATACATATTCCCACCTCAATTTATCAGCTAACCATAGTAAATTATTGTAATTTAATGTAAACCTCTTGAGGTGTCAGTAAGTTTTTTCCTCTCATCTCCCTCCAATCTTTTCGCAAGTTACACAAACAAACAAAAGATAGAAGAAACACTACTAAAAAATATAAATTTCCAACGAATATTTCCGTCGAAATGTCATCGAAAATATAAGATTTCTGATGAATTTTGTGAAAATTCGTGTTTTTTTACTAATAAAGATATTCCCGTCAGAGCGCCTTCAGACTGACGAATTGCATGAAAATTCATGTTTTTCTAGTAGTGAAAAAAGGAAATTTGGTGGGGCGGGGGAGGGGACCTTTCAGCAAGGGTGGTCTCCAAGAATCTTCTTCCGACCTCTAGGGGGAGGGATTAATTCTCTCTTACCCAAGAACATTGCATCTACCATCATAAACAGCTTGAGAGACCAATCCCATAAGTCCAACACTTCCTCCTCCATAAACAAGATCAATCTTCCTCTCCACCTAATTAAAAGATTAATTTAATTAATTATTATAACAATCTTTAAAAACCCAATAAATCTTCACCAAAAAAGAGAATTTTGAAACAAGTATATATAAATACACATATATAAGAGAATTAGAGAGGGAAAAATAAAGAAAAAGATTACCAGTTCTCTTCCAAGATCAAGAGCAGCATCACTGAAAATTTTCCTATTGCCTGAATTGCTTCCACAAAATACACAAATTTTCTTGAAGTTACTCATATGAATAATAATATGATGCTTAATGTTTTTCTTCAAGCTTCAAAAAGAAGCAACTAGAGATTTTATTTGAGTACTTTGATAGAGTTTCACTTTAAGTGGTCAACCACATGATTAGATCTATAAATAAGCAAATATAAATAAATTAAATAAATGTTGAAAACTTATACTAATATTATTATGATAGGCTTGCATGACATGTAGGTATAAGGCAAGATCCATGGCCCATTTTTGTAATCGGAGCACTAATTATTTGACTTTTTTTAAAACATAGAAATAGCGCTAACTGATCATTTTTTTATTCTCTGTCTAAAAAGCTATTGTCATAGAGTTTTAATTTTACATAAACAACTTCAAGACATTACCCTTTTTATATGAAAATAGCGTCAACTGATTATTTTTTGGTTCTATTTTTGAAAAATAGCTCATGTTATGAAGTTCAAATTCTACAAGTGAAACTCTATGACATTTAGAAATAGCATTAACTGACCATTTTTTGGTCTTGTTTTTTGAAACATAGTTATGGAGTTTCAGATTTCATAGGTGAAACTTCATAATAATATCTATCACTAAAATTTGAAACTCTATTATATTGACTATTTTTCAATTACAAAGACTAACTATTTTGGATCCCTCTTTTTTATTGTTAATATTTTTTTATGTTTTTTTCCTTGAAAATTCAAAGAAAATAATTAATCACTTTTCCCTCTTTCAAGCTATACTATTTTCTTGTTTTGTTGGGTGCACCTTCTTGGAATTTAGGATCAAATTCATCTCCTCTATTTTTTTTTTAGTTCTTTTGAATTTGATCTTATATTGTCCTTTAGAACTCTATTGAGGTGGCTATATTCAATATAGCTATTTTTCCTTTAAGTTTATTCACTTTAATAAACCCAAGTTGAACATAAGTTTGTCATTTACTTATAAGAAAGTCAATGTACTTTCATTATAAAATGCACTGTAATGTTAAATTAAAAATCCATAGCTAATAAAGCTGTTTAATCTACTCCTGCGAGTAGGAAAGACAACATTGTTTTCGAGCATTATTAATTAATTTGACTAAAGTGGCTACTTCATAATTTTCTATAGTCTAAGAATAGGTACAATACTTAATTTATTGTTAAGATATAATCCAATAAAGGAGTAGTGAATAATCATTGAGATTTAAATCTTCAACATATCACCACTAGAATCATAGAGGATTATTCTGAATTTTATTTGGGATTCGAGAATCCAATTGATACCAAGTGCTAACAACTATTGAATTAATTACAAGTCATAAAAAATGAATTACATCATCCATGATAAATAAGTGAAATTTATACCACACCAAAGGTTACTGTGGAATGGGAAGTAACTTTCTATCGTTAATTAAAGGTATCGAGTTCGAACAATGGGAATGAAGTTGTCTTTGATAGGAACTATTACCCTAAAATCGAACATCTTGACTTGAATATGAATTAGTTGGGATTCAAAGTAGCTACTGGACACAGATAGTAGCAAAAAAATGCAATTTATACCATAATCAGAGATTTCAATTTCAAGTTCTAAAAATGAAATCGTCTTTGATAAAAAGCACTCTTATCGAACGAATACAGATTAATTATAACTCTAAGCAAGTACTGAACACGAATGAGTAAACAAATGCAATTTATTGTGTACTCAAGAATTATTTCTTACTTTCAGCTTTATATCAGTGGTCTGCAACTTATCACATGCTTTTAATTAAAACCAAGAAATATTTGTTCTTTTGCATAGAATTATTAGAGGTACCAATAACGGCAAAGCATGCTTGCTCTTCTCCGTACAGTTATATTATAGAGATAAGAAATAATGAGAAAGAAGTTGGTTCCTAAAGGCAATATATGACCCAACTCTACCTGTCATTGTTTGCTTAAGCAAAAGAAACTCATCACTTTCTATTTAATTTTATAATATTCCTATATATTTACTACAAAAAAAACAAGAATTAACAACATACCATTTTTATGTTAAACAATAAAAATTGGATATTACTCCTATTTAAAGGTGGATTAATTATGAATTATCAAAAAATAATATTAGCTACGATTATTTAGTGATAGATTGCGATGAATTAGTTTCATAGATAATTCCTTTTTTATTTTTTGGTGATTCTTGTGCTTTCGGTGAAAGAGTAATGGAGAGTATCAAAATATATATCGTCAATTTTAAGCCTAGAATGATAAATCCAATAAATAAATTATTTATCTTCATCTATTTCTATTTTTGATAATCTTTTTATAGTATGTGTGCATGTGACTTTTATTAACAATACCTCAAAAAGAAAAGTATAATTAAGGAGGACCACTTACCTTTATTAATCTTATTAAGTGAGTGACATATCTGAAATCTTATTTACTTTTTATACAGCTTTGAAGTTTTATTTTTTACAAGAATATGAATATTTAACTAATCCCTTTTTAATTTTAAAAGAATAATTGACCCTTGAAATGATGAAATAAGCTAGATATTTTGTTTTTATTTCCTTGGGGTAGGGGGTAGGGTAGGAGGTGGGATCTTCAATCTTTTTATGATGTTATATATGGCTTTTGCAAATTTCAAATTGTTTTCCTCTCTCCAAATCACAAATCACAAATCATAAGGATTTAAGTTTCGTTTGACCAGTCCTCACTAATAATAATTAAGGCACATATCCCTTTTGTAATCAGAGACAATCAATGTTCATTATCTACTAGTCTTATATTACTCCTAGCTACATGATCTAGCACTCTAGAAAACAAATTAGTGGCACTAGATGTTTACATTAATAAATTAAATAATTTAATCTTAACAGTTACAAATGAAAGTTAAATATGTGATTTCTTCTTATATATCTAAATCTTAGTACGTGTATTATTTGAAACATTTTCCTTTTTAGGTTTTTTGGTGTCTAGTGTGCGGTATTCGTATTATTAGAGGCTTGATTAATTTGGATTAGTGTCATGTAAGATTCATTAAAATAGAAAGCATTTCCGACTAAGATTTTTCGTACTTAGAGCTTGAACTCAAAACTTCTGATTGAGAGAAAAATTATATGCATCCCACCATAATTCTTGTTGTCCGTCTTTATATCTCACATTTGAATTAAGTTACTTTGGCGGCTCAATACTCAAATCTCAAACCTGATTTTTTTTATCAAGGTTGAAAGAGTACTTACCATCCCACCGACAATGATTAGTGATTCTATGTCCCGTCTTTTTAACTCACATATCAAGTTACTTTGGTATTCGTTTAGAAAGAAATAATCTTTCTATGAAGGATTCAAGTGATTGAACCAAGAACATTGAGGGGCAACACATAGAATTGTTATGATTTCCAAGCGTGCAATCAAGGTTATGATGATAAGAAGGGGCCTATCATTCACTCCAACTACCATTAATTAAATCTTATCCCATTTAAAGAATTTTAAAAATTAATTCCATGCTTTATTCAGTTAGTTGCAAATATAATCATGTTACTTTTCTTCTTGTTGAACAACTTATTATTAATAATTAATTAAAAAGAAAAAAATATTGATATCCACAAACCACCACCATCCACCAATGAAATGATGAATATTTCTTGATTTTTGTATTTCTTTTTTCTTTTGAAAACACGTGGACAAATTTGCTATGTTGCACAATCATGCATTCTAGAAAGAAAAAATAAGGGGGTTGAATTTTTTCTTAAGATTCAAGCTTAAGTTAATAAATTAAGTAATTTGGAGTTAATCATGCATTTTAAAGATGTTTTAATAATTTTTAACCTTTAGTAGCAAGAACAAGTAAACCTAATACCAAATTCATTAACAAAACAACCTGCTCACAATAAAATATATTACTAAACAATAATTTCCTAGATCTTTCAAGCGCCATTACTCCTTTATATATATGGATCTAAAAGAATAATAGTTTAATTTATGACAATTCTTAAAAAGAAGAATGTTTATAAATTTCTTAATTAAGTTAGATGAAAAGAGTTGAATAAGTTTGTAAAGTAGAGGTTAGAGGGTAAATGAAAAAAGGAAACTGATAAATACTTCTTTATTTTTAATTAAAGATTTTGAAATTGAGCTTTGGGTATGAAATCACTTTTAGTACGAAGCTTTTTACCCCTAAGATGGGACTTTTTGGTGCGAATTACCTAACATAAATTCATTATATATGTAACAGGTACTAAAAGGTGCCTTTGGGATATCTAAAGCGCCCTTATCTCCAACTACTTGAGTTCAAAAGCAGGTATCGAACTTCGGATGAAAAATTAATTGAAAAAAGAGAGGTACCAATATATCACCTACTATTGAAGGAAATCAAAGCAAATATATGAGAAAGAGAGATATATGTTAAATCAAGAAGGAATCTAGTAGCTCAGTTGGTTGGTTATCTGAATTTTCACCTTATTGGTGAGGTTCGAATCCCTGAGTTGCAATCTCCTACCTATTTCACCTTCCCCTACCTGTAATAAAAAAACTTAAATAAAAGTTTCACGAACTACTTCTATAACCTATAGACAAATTAATCCAAAACCAACTATCCAATATCATCTCCATTTATATTACAACACCATAAAAATATACTCAGTGTAATTCTATAAATGGATCTAGAGAGAATATCGTGTATGCAGATCTTATTCCTGCCTTAGAAGATAGAGAAGTTGTTTTCGATAGATCCTTAGCTCAAAGAAAAACAAACCAAAGCAGTCGAAAAAATGAAATAACATAAGTAAATAATTAAAATACGATATAAAGCGTGACAAGCGGTTAAAAAAGTACATTTAATTATATTGATGGGCTAAATATAAAATGAACAAAAATATATGTAAAAAAAATACATGCATCAATAAATTGGTGACTAATGTGCATTATTATCATAGTGATAATGACTGGATACTCGTGCAGCCACAGCCTTTCATCATTCCAATCTAATGCTAGGTATACCACAATTAATTATGACCCTAAGTGTCAATCAAACATTTATAGTTTCACTGAAATCCTTAACATTTAGTCAATATATGAAGTCAGTTTTGACCATTCTACCATCAAAGATGGTGATGGATCGCAAGTACTTATCATCGTCCTTAGTAAAAAAATTCGAGCAGAGTTTTAAAAATAAAATCTAAAACTTTCCTGCGCAAATTCGAATTAGATGGAACTGTAAAACATGTAGTAGTCTTTAATTGGAATGCTTTATCCCCAATTAAAGATTTTCTAGCACGAATCTAAATTAATCATATCTCAAAGTGAATACTAGTCACCGTATGAAAAACAAAAAAAAACAATATCTAGACCATTCTAGAAATGTAATTCCTACTCTCTAGTTTCTTTCACTTGGATTCAAACTAAAAAAAAAATTATTTTTTTATTTATATTGTAAAGAATGAATCTTGGGTCTAACTCAACCCCAAAAGTTAGTTTGTAGGTGAGTCTTGTCCAAGTCCATATAAGAAGTCCATGTTTCCATTACACATCCGATGTGAGACTCTTAACATTCTCCGCACGCCCAAATTTTGTTAACTGGAGTGTGGATAATATAATTTGAGGGTCCAACATCGGTGAACAAAAAATTGAAATTAGTCTGGCTCTGATACCATGTAAAGAATGGATCTTGGATCTAACTCAATCTCAAAAGCTAGCTTGTAAGGTGAAGATTGTCCAAGTCCATATAAGGAATCCATTTTCCCATTCCATATCCGATGTGAGACTCTTAACATATATCATTTGATATCTAGAACTCACAAGACCTTCGAGTTTGCGCTTTGAAGGACCAATTAAAAGTTTGTCATATTTGTTCTGCTTGCCCCTTCCGTAATGGGAGAGACAAATCTGGATACCCTTTAACAATAAGTGAAGGTTAACATAACATAAATTTGAAGTATTCAAGAATAACACTAATAGTTAGAAATCAAATTACTATAGTTGATCATTTTGAAATCAATAAAATCCGCCTCACGTCAATTAAATGTTTTTTTGTTCGAGTCCTAGGAATAGTAATTTTTCATTCTGACAAGGAACACTTCCCCATTTAATAGATCGTACACAACAAACATTCAATTAAATCGGAAAACTAGTGCCTGAAAAAAAAAGTTGTATGGACTCGACAAAGTGATACCTGCACTTAAGCTGGAGACCAACTTGGACAACATAATTTTTTACTTTCATAGTTGTAAACTGTGCTTTTACAAGATAATTACTAGATTAATGCTTGTGGACTATGCATATGTGATGTGCTTCACGGCACATTACATGGATTAGGTAAAATTTGAATGAATTCAGGAAACTTCACACAGTTATAGTTATGCTTTCCAATTTATTTATCAAAATAAAAAACATCAAGCGTTACATTTCGGGCGAAAGGCCAAGAGGAAGGAAAGCATGAGAAGTCCTCAACTAGCATAGATTACAAAAAAAAAAAACTATTAATGTTATCTATTAGGTTCATTCTACAAAAAGAAAGGCATAGATCACACAAAAGTAGCCTCCATGCTGTTGTAATTTGTCAATAGCCATGACCCCTTCATATTTGCTTCATGAACCAAATCAACTTGCTTGATAATTTTCTCAATAACGAGCTTGTTCCACAAGTGATATCTATAATCTTTTACATTCGCAAGTCCATGTCAAGTTCCAGAGCATCACGTTTCAAGCTGCTGAAGAAGAAAAACATGAACATGAAAGCTAAATATTTAACAAGATGCTGAGAGCTGAAACTAAGATTTATAAGCCTAAAGTTTTAGTCCTGTGACAACGAAATGTGCGACTCCAGAAAGAGCGAGAAGACCTCTCAAGAGAAAGGAAAATTTCAATTGAACCAAGTGCAGATGAAAATCTACAAGCTGGCAAGTCTATTAGTAGACACTCTAAAATGGATGGACAAAGTATTCATGGAGATCAAAAACCTTTGGAAAGATCCTGCAAGCGAGCATCGGGTTTTGATACTAGGAATGTTGAAGCTATTAATATACTTCTTGACGACATCCAAAGTGCTGATAATTTCCCGTGTGGTCCCAACATTTTCAGAGGACGCAAACTCCTCTGAGAAGCTTTGGTTCATCATCAGTGTCTTCCAAGAATCTTCAGGCAAATATTTTCCCATACTTCTCAATTGTTAGCCTTGCAAATGTTGTTTCACTATCATCTCAATATTTCTGATCTAAAGTATGCTACTAATATCCATTGCATGTGTACCACTGAAGATATGAGAAGAATCTGAGACATACTAAGTGCAAATAAGTTCAGCCATTCTTTCCGAGAAGGCATAACAAGACTCTCCAGGCAAACCTTGTCCCCTATATCCTGTGGCACTGTCAACTCTGAACTTTTACTATGTTTCACTAGGCTCCACTTTCACTGTTAGCTACTTGAAACTTTGTTTTCTTGAGAATTGAATGGGTGGCATTCTTTCTTCAGCTATCCTTAAAACCTTTATAAAGTTACATTAAAGGAAATACGAATATGCTTGTTAAATGGCATGCCAAACATGTTATGAATCCCACTATGTGTATAACCAAGGCAAGCCACCTTCTCTGTTACCATTCTTATCCATTGCAGGCATCATACCATCGATGATTTAAGAAGAATCATACAGAAAAAGTACATTGTTCTATACTTTTTGTGTATGATTCTTCTTAATCATCGATGGTATGCCTGCAATGCATAAGAATTGCATACTTTAGATTAGAAACGGAAAAGCTGATAGTAAAATGTAGCAATAAAAGTTGAAGAAACAGAGGACAAGCTTTTGCCCGGAGAATCTTGGTATGCCTTCTCTTAAAGACAGCCGGAAAAAGAATGCCACCCATTCAGTTCTCAAGAAAAACAAGGCTTCAAGTAGCTACCCGTGAAAGCGGACCCATAGTGAAACATAGTAAAAGTTCAAAGATGACAGTGGCTAAGAAATAGGGGACAAGTTTTTCCTGGAGAGTCTTGTTATGCCTTCTCTCAAAGAAGGGTTGAACTTGTTCGCACTTATTATGCCTCAGATTCTTCTCAAGTCTTCTAAGTCTTCTATGGTACACCTGCAACGGATACTAGTAGCATACTTAGGATCGGAAATAGAGGAGATGACAGTGAAACAACATTTGCTAGACTAACGGTGGAAGAAATATGGGAAAACATTTGCCAGGAGATTCTTGGAAAGCACTGATGATGAACCAAGCTTCTTTGAGGAGCTTGGATCCTTCGAAAATGTTTGGACCCCACTGGAACACTTGGATCTTGTAAACGAGTATATTAACAGCTTCATCAACTGGATCATCATTCTCAACATTCCTAGTATCAACATCCAATGCTCCCTTGCAGGATCTTTACAAAGGTGCTCGATCTTCATGAATATTTTGTCCATCCATCTCACAGTGTCTACCAATAGATTTGCTAGCTTGTAAAAATTCATTTCCACTTGGTTCGTCCAAAATTTTCCCTCTCTTAAGAGGTCTTCTCTTGCTCTTTCTGGAGTCACACATTTCGATGTCCCGGGACTAAAGGTCTTAACAAGATCATCAACAAGTACAGTAATATTCTTGAAATTGGCATCCTGTGGAACAAGCTCAATCTTTAGAAAATTATCGAGCACAAAAATCTGATAGTTGACTTAGTTCATTAAGAAAACATGATGGGGACATGGATATTGACAAAATCTCAATAGCATGGATTCAACTTTTTTGTGATCGAAGGTGCATGATAGAACGTAACAACATACCAATGTAATGCCACAAGTGGGGTGGTGCATGACGGAACATAAAATGTGCAAGAGTTAATGGTCAAAAACACACCTGAACTATCACTTTTTCGCGAGTTTCACACCTCAACTATCAGTTGTTTTCTTTTCCTTCCTGAACTATTACCATCTATGTATTAAAACACACCTCAACCAACTATCAGATAGGAAAAGGACTCGGATTCCTCTTCAAGACGTCATGGGTGATGCAAAAATTGAGTGTCGGATGCTTAAAATAAAAATAAGAAAAAAAAGATAGAAAAAGTAAACAACTGATAGTTGGGGCATGAAACTCGCGAAAAAGTGATAGTTCAAGTGTGTTTTTAACAATTATCTCAATGTAAAATTGAATGTTGTTATTTGAGTAGAATGAAATTAAGTCTCGTATTGAAACTTGAATGTTGTTCAAGTAATAGTTGTTGCAACTCTGAATATCACCTTTGTTCTCCCTTTGTAAAAGAACAAAGGTGATATCCAGAGTTGCAACAACTATAGGGGTATCAAGCTGCTAAGCCACACTATGAAAGTTTAGGAAAGAGTCGGGGAGATGAAGATGAGAAGAGGCGTGTCTATTTCAGAAAACCAGTTTGAATTCATGCTTGGGCGTTCGACTACAGAAGCCATTCATCTTATTAGGAAGTTGGTGAAGCAGTATAGGGAGAGGAAGAGAGACTTGCATATGGTTTTCATCGATCTCGAGAAGGCATACGACAAAGTCCCTAGGGAGGTTCTATGGAGATGTTTGGAGGTTAGAGGTGTACACTAGGGCGATCAAGGATATGTATGATGGAGCCAAGACCAGGGTACGAACAGTAGGAGGAGACTCAGAGCACTTTCCAGTGGTGATGGGGCTGTACCAAGGATTAGCTCTTAGCCCATTTTTATTTGTCTTGGTGATGGATGGACTGACACGACAAATCCAAGGAGAGGTGTCATGGTGTATGTTATTCGCAGATGACATAGTCCTGATTGATGAGACTCGCAGCGGAGTTAATGCTAAGCTAGAGGTTTGGAGACAGACTCTGGAGTCTAAAGGGTTCGGGCTAAGTAGGACCAAGACAGAATACTTGAAGTGCAAGTTCAGTAACGGGAGCGACCTTGAGACAGGCGTGGAGGTGAGGCTTGGTACTCAAGTCATTCTAAAAAAAGGAAGCTTCAAGTACATCGGGTCTATTATCCAAGGGGATGGAGAGATTGATGACGATGTCACACACCGTATTGGAGCAGGATAGATGAAATGAAGGCTCGCATCTGGAGTCTTGTGCGATAAAAAGGTGACACCAAAACTTAAAGAAAAGTTCTACATGGGGTGGTTAGACCGAATATGTTGTATGGGACGGAGTGTTGGTCAGTCAATACTTCGCACATCCAAAAGATGAATGTTGCGGAGATGCGGATGTTGAGATGAATGTGTGGGTATACAAGAAGGGATAGGATTAGAAATGATGATATCCGGCACAAAGTGGGAGTGGCCTCGGTGGAGGATAAGATGCGGGAAGCGAGGTTGAGATGGTTTGGGCATGTGCAGAGGAGAGATACAAATGCCCCAGTGCGGAGGTGTGAGAGGTTGGCTATGGACGGGTTCAGGAGGAGTAGAGGCAGGCCGAAGAAGTATTAGGGAGAGGTGATTTGATGGGATATGGCGCAGGTGCAACTTACTGAGGACATGACCTTTGATAAGGGGTTGTAGAGGACACAGATTAGGGTAGAAGGGTAGTAGGTAATCGAGCGTAGTTACTTACGCTTACAAACTGATAGTTGTTGTGTTATTATCGTAGGTTCGCTTAGCCTATTATACTAATAGGCGCGGTATGACTTTATAGTCCCCTGTAGTTTGATTTCTGCTATTATGTGTTCTCTAATGTACTTTGTGTAGCTTATTTGCATGTGCTAGTTACTACTTACTTTTTCAGAATGCGCTATCATGACTTATTCGCTTTTGATATGAGCATTTCATACTGACCGAATTTGACCGTTTACCTTGTTTTGCTTTTGTTTTTTCTTTGCTTGTTCTTGTGCTTATGCTCTGTCTGGAGTCAATGGTCTCTCGGAAACCGCCGCTCTACCTACTAAGGTAGAGGTAAGGTCTGCGTACACTCTACCCTCCCCAGACCCCACGTTGTGAGATTTCACTGAAGTTGTTGTTGTTGTTGTAGTAGTAGTATTGAAAACTTAACCTATTTATATGTTTCTTTTGTATTTTGAATAGATTTGCAAAACAAGCACAACAATGACTTTGTAAAGTTTCCTGAATTCAATCAAATGTTTCATGATCTTTGTATTCTTCCGTAAAGAACATCGTGCATATGCATAGTCCACTAGCACTAACTTAGCAATAAGCCTGTAAAAACATAGTTTTTCCAAATTATTAAAAATATGGAGGAGCCATTATATTACTTAGACTTTCCTCGGGAGAAGAGTAACTAGGCCTTCGATTTTCGATTTGGGCTTTGGAGTTTGAACATCCAGAAGCCCAATGATTTCCAAACCGGCCCAATCTATTTAACTTCATAGCAAATAATTCATTTACCGACACATGAGTAACATCTCAAGGAACATATTCCTAGCACAATGAGTAGTTCAATGATTTTAACTCTTAAATAATGAAAGGTACTCACTTGAATTTGACTACTTTTAGATTCTTTTTAATGTATGCATGTTTTATTTATTGTGCATCATTTCTAATCTTTAGAAAGACTATTAGATGAAAGAAGTTTCCAATTACGATTAACAAAGAAGGTTACAATTACACATCAAATTACTACTAAAATTAATCAAATAGATACAAAAGCATCACACTTTCACAAAGCTCCAACTCACCAGGGATATGTTGGGCATTTATGAGGCGAAGTTTCCTCTTCGGGAATTAAGTAGAGGGTGACAATGGCATTGCCGATGCTGTCAAAGCCTCGTCCAATCTTCTCCTTGCGGACTTGGTTCTGTAACACCATATCTCAAAAGCTTCACTAAGGTCTGGATATTTAACCTGCTCAGCACTCATCCAATCTGCTAGAATTTCAGCTTGATCATTTGACGGTAATGCTGAAACCAAAGAAACTATTGCTCCCTCGATGCATTGGCAAAGGTCTTCGCTCATCTTGTATGGAAATGCGGACCCCGTTTTGCTCATTTTATCAGAAAGGGACTTCATTTTTCTTATGTATGGTATCCATGTCTTGAGCAATTCTGCTCGACTTTCTGCTGGAAGAACTACGGTTCCATAACCTACCGCTTCCAATACTTTTGATGTAACTTCTATTAACTTCATCTTCAAACCCCACATGACAGAATCAAGTCTTGTATCTTGGATGACTTTCAGTAAATTGCTCGATATATTAGCCCAGTGGGAGACAAAGTCCTTCACGAGATCCATCTTCAAAAGAGTGTTGTGCATCCATTCAAGGTCAAATAGACAAAGCATTATTTTCTTTTCTATCTCCTCGTTTGCAACATCGGGCACCAATATCAAGGAGAATAATTCATTTTCAAAAGAACTAAAGATTTTAGACACCACAATTCTTATCTCCACTTTTATTTCATCATCAGCTATGACCAGGGGAATCTTTTCATCATCCTCGAGCATGAACTCGACTTGTTCTTGGGCTGAGGTTCTTAGATCATCCTCGAACTGAGGGAAAGAATCAGCGGTGGAAGTGGCAAAGCGGATGGCAGACAAGAAAACTTCTTTTGTACCACTTAATTCTGTTTCTTGTATATCGGAAATTATGGGCATGGTTTAAGAAGTCCTATTATCTCGCCCTCCTTATTATCCTAGAAAAAGCCAAACGACTGAATGCAGCTATGAAGAATCTCGTTAATTTGAAGCACGGACTTCAAAAATATGAAATTTACATCCAAGAGAGTCCACCTGAAGCAGAAAATGGTCAACCTAGAATCGTAAGGAGTTTGAAAGAAACAAGAATCGTAAGGAGTTTAAAAATGGGAAACAACATGCAGATTGCAAAGACAGTAATAGCTAGCAAAGAAGCAAACAAATGCACTTCAGACAAACATCCTCCTCATTCTTTCACAGTGAGTTAAGCTTTGTACTATGTTATTGCAGCAAGGCAAAGCTAGAGAGAAAGCTACGGGTTCAACATAACCCAATAGCTTTGGTCAAGACCATGTATTTGTGTTAAGACACTTAATATGTATAAATAATTTATCAAGAACCTAGCAAGTTGTTTCTTTTAGAATTCAAAAAACATAAACTCAAAATTCTGGCTCTGCCACTGGTTACTAGAGTGCACTCTTCAAGTGTAATCAGGAATAAACTGGAGAACAGGACCAAATCATCTGCTTAACATATACTAGACACTGGTGAAATAAATCACCTATGCAACTAAAATAAAAACTATCACCTCTTAGGTGCGTTTGGTATTGGAGGATTCTAATTTTCCCATGTTTAGTTGGTTAAAATGTTTTTGTAGGAAACTAAGTTCCTTAAAAATGAGGAAAATAATTTTCCTAATGGAAGTAGAGAAAACAAGTTCCATAAGTGACATTCTAAGTTTATTGTCTCCTCCCCACCCACCCTTTGACCATCCCACTCCCCGCCATCCCTGAACCCCCACTCCCATCCCACCACCCCCATAGTGTTTTGCTAGATTACATATAAATGTTCTTGGTTTGCTTATGTACCAAACACTAAAAATAAGTAAGAAACTCACTTGTTTTCCAAGAAAGCATTTCCCTTCGTACCAAACACACCCTAAAGCAAAAAGACTTTTTTTTTTGTATCTGGGTCATCTTGCATGTACCTCGACTAATTCCACAAGGTACCGGTTACCTCCCACCAATACAAGTACAAGGTAAAAAAGATAGCTCTTTCGCTTTCCTTTTCCTCCTAATTTGAATGGAGTACAACAAATCTCCAAGAAAACAAGTAACATGCTTTCAGATAATAACCTATATTTAACTTATCATCAACATATGAAAACAATAATAAAAATGCATATGCATTAAACTTCATGTCAAAGGTTAGCAGCTATGCAATAGTCAAATTTAGTTTTTCCCAATCCAAGACTTAGGAAAACAAATAAACTTCTCCCTTAATATATCTTAACAGATCTCCAGCTATACAAGGAATATAAAGTTAAAAAAAGAACAGAAAATTTGATTCCTTCAGTTTTACTGAGCATGCAAAAACCAATATATCAAGATTTAATTTTTATAACATACCCACAACAAATAATGTTAAAAAAAAGTCAACTTCATCATATTTAAGAGCAGATTAGTATACCAATGCTACTAACTTTGTTAAAATCAAGAACTGTGAAAAACTGCATAAACAAGAATTCAAAAATACTAAAATATCTCAAACAAACTAAATAAATCTAATAGAAATTTCAAACTCAAAACAAGTAGATTCATCCTCAATACAACAATAACAACATAACGTAATCCCACACGGTGGGGTCTGGGAGGGTAGAGTGTACGCAGACCTATTGAATTAACAGAACAAGCAGATACAAAAGGAATTCAAATACAAATTGCGGGGCGTATCGACAGAAAAGAAATTGCACGTGTCGAATGGATCAGAGAAGGTAGGGTTCCCCTACAAACGATTCGAGCTAAAATTGATTATTGCGCTTATACAGTTCGAACTATCTATGGAGTATTGGGCATCAAAATTTGGATATTTCTAGACGAGGAATAATTGTATACTTGTCTTTCCCTTCTATCCAATAATTGAACAAAAAAAGACCAATTCATTCTTTTTCTAATCAATCAAGGGAAACATTTATAATTCTTAATTACCCCTACCATAGAGGCTGTTTCTGAAAGACCCTCAGCTCAAGTAGATTCATCCTCAATCTTAAGTAACTTATTGTGCTAAAAAATTACTGCGGTAACTGAAAGCAAATTTCAACAGTTTTACTAAGCATGCAAAAACTCAGATATCAAGATTTAATTTTTATATCATACCCAAAAGAAATAATGCTAAAAGGTTCAACTTTAGTATACTCAAGAGCAGATTAGTATACCAATGCTACTACCTATGTTAAAAATCAAGAATTGTGAAAAAATGGAAGCTTTTTTTTATGCAATTGAGTATTTTCTTTGATTAAAAAAATTGGTGAAAGGGATTTTAGGGTTACCTAAAATATTGATTTTGATGGAGAAAGAGAGGTGGAAATGAAGCAATTTTTTCTTGCAGTTTAAGTAGAGCTTAGCTGAAGAAGGCAACTAATGGAGTCATTTGAAATTGTGTCTTGTTTTTCGGGTCTAAATTGGAGTCTGTTAGTTCATGATATGGGCTTGCTAATTGGGCCCCCATATTTCTATTTCCAATTTCTTTCGAGTCATCCTCCATATTAAGCTATATTCTTAATGCGTAAAAAATTGTAAGCTCATCGACTCTGCAATAACTCGACGTATGCAGTGTTAAAGTAATATATGACTGAAGTTCAGGCACAAACGATTGAAGTTCAGTCTTTTTTGCTTAAATGCACATATAATTGAAGTCAGGGCAGAGTTATGTAGGTATCAGGGGTTCATCTGAACCCCTCGGTGAAAAGTTACAGTGTATATACAAGGTTAAGATTATTGTTTTATGTATATATTGTAGATGTGGAACCTCCTTGGCTTTTTTATATTTTTGAATCACCTAGATGAAAATTCTAGCTCCGTCACTGACTGAAGTTCAATCGTGTTTACTTGAACTTTATGCACATATAACTGAAGTTCAACCATTTTTTCTTGAACTTCACCCATTTCTTGCCTGAAGCTTATGCACGTATGGATGAAGTTCAACCACTTTTGTCTCAACTTCAACATTTTTATTTGAAGTTAGGCTTGACAAAATTTAACTTAAAATATCATGCGCTTGAAGTAATTTCAAAATGAAAGACATGCGCACATTTAAAAAAAATGAACATAGAGTAAATAGTGATATCCAAATAAGGTACCCCTGAATTTTTTCTCCACATTATATTATTCACAAAAAATCAATACTAATATCAATATATATAATAAAGTTAGGCATAACCAATCCTATGTGGTATCTCTCTATGGCCTCCATTGGCATTTATCTTTTTTCTTAATTTTTTGATATTTTCCTCTTCATTCTCTATTTTACTAAATAAAATAAAATATTAAAGATTTCATCCCTTCACCGATAATAAAGACTCACTCACCATTTAGTAGCATTATAGTTGTCATCACTTTCCCTAAAATTATTGTGATTACTTTGTGTGTGTGTGTGTATATATATATATATATATATCCTATATGGCACCTCTCTATGGCATCCATTATCATTTATCTTTTTTTCTCAATTTTTACATTTTCCTCTTCATTTCTTTATTTTACTAAATTTTAGAAAATATTAAAGATATCATCCCTCCACATGTAATAAAGACTCACTCACCATTTAATAGCATTATATTTGTCATCACTTTCCCTATAGTTATTGAGATTACTTATAAATATATGTGTGTGTCTTACTCTTGGCCAAGAAAAGTATTTATCTTTTTTTCATTTTTCTCATTTTTTTTAAGTTTTCTTTGTTTTTCTCAATATTTTAATTTTAAAAAGTCATCTTCATAACTCATACCTCTATTTTTCATAAATTCTACTTTTAATTAATAGTAGTAACATTCATAACCCCCGAACTTTTCATTAACCCCCAATTATTTAGTATTCAAATTTATGACACCTTAAAGTCACACCAATTTTTATTCATATAAATTTGTTTTGAGCCATCTTGGTTATCTTCTATTTTTGTAGTGCAATAGCCACCACCGATAGAGGGCATTTGCTTGGATGTTTGATGTGTGAAGGAATTCTTTAGAGAATAATTTTAATTTTTTTCTTTACTTACTCTTTTTAGTTTTTAGGAATTTGATTATGTTATTTAGTATTCTCTAAAATGTTTATTTGCTTAGTTAATTTTTTTTTTCTTTGTTGATGAGGTTACCTTATTGTGTTTTCACGCCAGGGTATTTTCGAAAGTTGAAGCAGAAAAAGGAAGTCATGTATATGTGCCTGCTGCTCAAGAAAGTACGTATATATTCTTCCATAGTCACGTGGATCAACGTTTAATAATCCTAATGATATTATATGTGAATGTAAAATTAGTTTATAATTTTCAAAATATAGTTTAATTTATAGAAAAGTTATTTATTGATACGTAAAATTGTAGTCTTTAAGATTTTTATGTTTCATTGTTGATAAAAGTCATCAAATTTTTCAGATTTTCAATAGATCTTTTCTATCGTATGTTGGGTTTGAACTATTCGATCTTACTACTTGAAAATGCTAAAATATTAAGCTACAATAAAAATGATTTAGTACAATTATTTGTCTCTCTTTATTCACTTTCTTTCCTAATATAAGAATTGTTGTTCTTCTCAAGAAAGGATGACAATTTCTGAAGGATATATATATGGAAAAAAGAGAGAAAAATATACTATGATTTATAACTTATGATATACTTGGTTAAAATTTAATTAATTAAATTATGTTTTAAAGAAGAATTATATATGCATAATTCCTTTAAAATAGATAGAGCATAATATTTGGATTAAAAAAGTAATTAAATCTAAAAAGTCATAACTGATGCTACTTGAACCACAACAAATATTTCAAAATGATTGCATAAGGAGGATGATAGAATTTTTGACGTTCTAAGCTCTCTAAAATTTATAATGTTACTTTGTGTAAAACATGTTAAGAGCAAGATCATTGTTAAAATTTCTTATCAATAATTTACGAGAGACATTGAAAGATGTTTGTTGATATGTTGTCGGCATGTGATCCTTATGTACTAAAGAACGTGGAAGATAGAAGAGAAATATAATCAATTATAACCAAAATTATTTATGTAGTTATTTTTGAATGTTTAATATACACATAAATCATAAAAATATATAAAATTTTAATTAAGAGAAATTTTAACATAAAAAAGTGGGAGATGGAAGAGCAAGATAATCATAAGCAAAATTATTTATGAAGTTATTTTTAAAATTTTTAATACGACACATAAATCATGAAAAATATATGTAAAATTTAATCAAGAGAAAGATTAATTTTGACATTTTCCGTAATTAATTAGTAGAAGGAGAAAGAAAAATTAATTTGATTATTGTAAATAAGAATAACAATAATTACTGATTTTTTTAAAGGAACTGAATAAATAAAAGTAAAGAAATGAAAACGAGAGTTGATGTGCCTAGAAATTATGGCACATTTGATACCATTTTCATGGATTATTGTTGTCCTTATTGCATTTGTAGCAGTCTTTTCTTTTGTTATTTTGATTTTTATATTGAGACACCAAAAATGAAAAAATGTGATGAAACCTGGTAAAAAATGCTAAAACAATGGAAGAAGTGCTAGAAATGCCACTTCTGCGAACCGTAGAACCATACTACGGACCGCAGACTGGTAGCTATGCCGCAGAATCAAACAGTGAGAAGAATTTCGGAGCCCCGAAGTGTGACCCAAACTGCGGTCGATACTCCGTTCTGCGAACTGCAATCCGGTCTGCGAACCACTACTCAACTCGAGTTCAACTCAGATTGTGAAGAATCAAGACACTTTCGTGAGTCACATTTCAGTTCTGCGGACCGCACTTCCAGCCGCAGTTCAAGACTGTCAAAGTAAGGAACCACTCTGTGAACCCTAGGTCCATTATGCGGACCGTAGACCTGTTCTGCGGTCGGAGAGTGGTCAGGCGGTGACATTTTTGTAATATAGTGTTGTCTGGAAATTGGGTCCCTATATATAGTACCTAAGATTTTATGATGGGACATATGATTTGATACCTAGATTCCAACATATCATAGCCACTTTTGAATATTTCTTGTCCCATTTTTCATTATTCATCTTTTAGTTAATCATTCCAAGAAAAAATTCTTAATCCATTGTGTAAAGATAAATATTGTTCATCATTAATCATTGCATGAATCCTTTTATATTCATTATGTCTTGTTATATTTATTATTGTGTTGTGTATTTATTACTTACAATGAGTGGCTAGATTTAGGTTTGGGTAGTGATAAAATAATGAAATGTGGTAGTTGGGTTATTTGATAAATAATGAAAAAGGTGTATTCATGTGGGATTCAACTACCTCTCATAATTAATGTTAAAGGGTTGATTGCAAACATCTCTTTCTTGTCTATTGTCTCTAGTCAAATTTGAGAAAGGAGAATAGAGTCTAGGAAATGAGTATGTTGATTAGGACTTGAGGTTTTAAACCTCATTTAATGATTCTAACTTTAGTTAAAAGAAAATCAACTAAGGATACATAATGAGTGTTCATAAATATCACACTTTAGAGCTTGAGAAAGGCTAAAGTGAAATTAGGTGGGTCTGTAAGGCCGACAATTTCACCTTGACCAAATGGATATCTGATACACCCGACCCGATTATATGGACGAAAATCCGACAAAACACGAATTTTAATCGGGTGACGGATGGATCGGGTCGGATTCGGGTGGACATACATCCAACCCACCACCCGACCCATCCATCCACTCGTTTATAATTTTTTTTAATGTACAACTAAATTCTAGCGTTTCATTATAAATTAATTATTATTATTACAAAATTCAATAATACAAATATAATGTTTTGTACTGTGAAATTTGTTAGTATAGTAAAACCTCTATAAATGAATATCCTTGGGACCTGGAAAATTATTATCTTATACGGGGTTATTAATTTATCGATAAATAAATATTTTATTAATTTATCAATAAATTAATATTTATTAATTTATAGAATAATTTTTATTTTGTACATTATATTTCTCAAATTAAATAATTAATTTTTGTAGGTAACTAAGAAAAGAAAATAAATAAACAATTAATTAATGATGGTGCATTGTATCTAAGTTTATTAATCTTGTCAAAAAGAAGTTTATTAATCTTGGGTTGACGTGATTCAAAATAGAATGCATGTACATTAGAATATGAAGTGTTGTGAATTGTTTCAAGTACACAATATAGAGTTTATAAATAGACACATGTACTTTAACTTCATATACCAAAATATAAAAATTCATATATTATATCTTCTCTTGCATGGCTACTCATTTGAAAGGTGTAAAAAAGTCTACGCTAACTGATGAGATGAGAAAAGCATTATGTGTTGAATGTAGTTTATGCCCTCCAAAAAGTTAAAGATGAAATTGAGTTCAGTTCGCATGAAAAGAAGAACCAATTGACTATAGATACATATTTTAGGAAAGCATAAAAATTGTTTAGGAAGTGCTTTATTTTATGAATTATATATGTAATTTTCATACGTATTTAATAAATTATTATTTTATATTTTCAGTGGGCCTCAAAGATTTTTTTTTAAAATTATTATATTATGCATTTATCGAGGTTATTATTTTATCCCATTGGCCCAAGTCGGGACCGGAGAAAATTATTATTTAATCGATGTTATTAATTTATCGAATATTCATTTATCAAGGTTTTACTGTACTAGTATATATGTATAGTAATTGTTAAAATAATTTTAAAAAGTTTGAAGTACTTAAAAAAGAGAATATATTTTTTGGCAAATAGTACTAATTTGCTTCAAGTACTTGTAAATGATTCCAAGGGGTATATTAAAATATTGACTTGAAAGTGTATTTTGAGTGAAATATTAGTTTTCCTCACAAATCTTCAACTTTAACATAATTTTTTTTCCGAATACACTTATATCAAGTACGTTTAATTTTTAGATACTATTTTTTCACTTCAACTTCAAATAACTTTTTAAGGCAAAATATTTTCTTACTATACAAAATATCATAATTTTAAAATTCATTATACTTTTGGGTCATTCATGTCATCACCCTTAGAAATATGTCTTGCATTTATCCTTGATTCCATAAGAGCTCTAACCAAAATTATTATAGAGGATAATTTTTAATCATAATTCTATCATGGGACATTTATTGTAATTATTGCATTTGTTTTCAGTTGGCGAAGATATCAATGTCATTACTCATTAGCAACTATTTTTATGAAATCAATCAAGTAAAGTCATCATTATTTAATACAGTATTAGACTATTAATAGTATAATTTTTATAAGGAAGTAAAGTCGCCATTTGTTTGGTTGCATGTTTGGAGCATAGACACGGCTTGTAAAAACAGTATGGTGATATTTATTTGATGTACTTTTTTTCGTTTTACCAAGAATTTTAGGTGATTGATTGATTGTGCTATAATTTTCATCCGCAAAGCACCCGATCCACCCGATTCAACCGTGGATGATGTGTGGATCGGATGTGGATGAAGAAAAATAGGGTGATGGATGGGTCAGGTGGAGGATGGATGGTTGGCGGGTGGAGGCGGATTGAGCTCCACCCGATCCACCTCTGATCCATTGACAGCCCTAGTCAATTGAGAAATCCCCACCTAGACACAAATCCCCATTATCCATACCACACTAATAAATCTACTCAAGCCTAAACCCAACACCACTTCCATGAATTGAGTCACAACCCTAACATTTCAATTACTTGAGTATTTAAACTTTATTTAAGTTGATAATTTGAAGTAGATAAAACAAACAAACAAATAACTTATTTAGCATAGAAGTAAAGTAATTAGTAAAGTTATAATACGTGCACGAATAGACTAGTTTCTCATCGCAATCCTTGTGGGATTCGACCCCAAACCTATGTTGGGTTACTTATTTGATGATGATCATGTTATATTATTAAAGGTGTAATTTGCGTGAGATCAAAAGTTGGCGAAGGGAGCCGAAAATAATGTTAGGATAAGTATAAAGAAAGATAGGACATAAGAAAAATACTAAAACGAAAAACATTAAGAAAACATATAAGAAATAGAAGAGTAGATAATTAAGAAAAATAAAATAAAAAATAAAAAAAGTAGATCAAAAGTTTAAGAAGAGAATGTGAATATGATCAAAACTAAGGAGGGTCATTTGATTGATATTAAATTTGTTGAATTGGATTTTCTTTTTTCATTTGGTATCACCTTGAAAATATAATTAAAACAACAATAGTGTTATAATTAAAAAATAAAAAAAATGTAAATTTGATCGATAAGTCAATATTGATATTTTTAAAATTTAATAAAAATTATTTAATGATATTTTGATTTTACTTTAATGAAGCACGGATAATTTCACTAGTTAAGTACTAATGAAGGAGACATCATGTTCATTTTTTTTCTTGGACATCATTAGCTCACAAAAAATTTAAGTACTAATCAATATATGTAGACACGACATTTATGAGCGGTAGGAGCACAACAACATTAGTTAAAGTAACCTAAACAACTAATGGTTTGGTCTAATTAAAAAATATGAATACCCTTCAACTAACGATGAAAGTATTGAAAGAAATGAAGAGCATAGGAAAGGCTGGTAAATTCTTGTGGTACAAAAAATGTCAATAGGATTAAGATGTGCATTTAGTTCAATATCTTATTAAGTCACATATTATAAATTTTGTAGCCAAGATGTCTCCACCATATTGTGTACAAAAACTACCGGTCAATGTTATACAAGGAAGGAAAAAAGAAAGAAAAAGAATACTATTGATTATAAATATTTTAAAAACTACATATTTTCTATTGTAGAAGAAAATTAAAGCAAGTTTTCTCTCTGTTTCAATTTATATGATGCATTTTGATTACGTGTGGAGTATAAGAAAGAAAAACAAAAATTTTAAATTTTGTGTGGCTATAAACTATCTCATTAAGGATAAAATGAAAAATTTAAGCTAAATTATCTCTAAATATATAAAATATTATATTTTTGAAACATATTAAAAAGGAAAATACATCACATATGTTAGGATATATAATATATTATTTTCACTGGGTTCCATTATTTCCGATCATGCAACAACAATGATTATATACCCAGTGAAATCTTACAAAATGGAGTCTTGGAAAGATAGAATGTATGCAACTCTTATCCCTATCTTGGAAATCAGATAAATCGTTTCCGGTAGACCCTCAACAATTTCATTATTTCTGGTCATGAATATCCAAAATATCTTACAACTAATATTCAACTTGGAAGTTTCTTCATGTCATTGACTCATCCTTTTCTATTGTTTTTTTTTATTCTTATCTTAATTTACAATATTTACTTCTTCTTCTTCTTTTTCTTTGGTTTAGGGGTTGGGACTTGGGGTGTGGGGGTGGGTATAAATAGTGGTTTAAAACTTGGACGTTCTTTGATTCATTTCTCTCTTTTGTAGTTGGTTTCAAACTGAAACCTAATATTCCTCATTTTCCTCCTACAATTTCATTTTTGCACTAATTAATAATTTTTCAATTTTATTTCACAAGTTGTACTCACTGAAAAATGGCAAATGGAAAATCTTGAAAGGAATTAATTTTTTCTAGCTCCAACATGGCAATGGCTGCGAGTTTTCCGGGTAAGTCAATAATTTTAATTTTTACATTTTTTCCTTTTTTCACAATAATTTTACTTATTCTTTTTTCTCATTGTGGAGAAGGATATATTATATGCAAAGTCATCTCGATAAATTCTGATTTCAATCCTAGAGCTCAAAATGGTAGTATTAATCGGAAACATATTTTGCATGTCTTTGTTTTCATATATTTTGCATTCTAGTTAATTCATATTCTCATGTACATAAAGTTCTAAATTTTGTTCTGGCAATACATAGTTATATATGTTCTTGTTGATTACACTAAAATTGCTAAAAATACTGATAGATTAAATCAATGAGCAATTGCATGTTAGCACTACCTAAATTGATATCGACTTGTAGTTTTGACTAGTTATATGATCATATCATGCACAAGAAAATGCAGTGCATGCTACACATAATTATATTTTCAGACCATTAGGTGTTTTATATTTGAATGTTAAACTATATATAAGTAAAAATACTTCCCATATGATTATAATAACAATAACTATGTCTTAATCCTAAACAACTTGGGGTTGGATATATGAATCGGCCTCGTTGATCATATTACACTATATAAATTCATCTTAAGCCAATTTTACATCATTTCATGTTGTGTTTAAAAGAAGAAAAAACATGCAAAAGAAGTGTCATTTGTTTAATGAGAAATATTGATCACTACAAAATAACGTGAATTTCATTCAGATGTCTTTGGCTCGTTAAAAAAGTTCTCGGTGAATTTTCTATCAGAAATTCCATATTTTCAGCAAAAATGTCCGTTGGAAATTCACGTTTTTGAAGTAGAGATTACGAAAAATTAGGAACTAAAGAGAAATATTACCAACTTGGTCGTTGATTTATTTTTAGTTTAATTATTACTTTTGAATGGTTATGATATATAAACCACCTTTTAATAGTTGCATATTTTGGACAAGGTAATTTTCTGTGTCATTTTATTGGACCCTGTAGTTATATTATTCGAGAAGTAAAATGAACCGGTGTCATTTGATAACAAAAGTAGTTATATAAAATTATGTAACATTTTCTTCGAATGCTAAGACTTTGATTGCAACTTTTATCAAAGACAAGCAAATAAAAGGTTTTCATATATATTCTCTTAGAATCTTGATGAAGTTTTCATTATGTAGTAAATAACATATCTCATGTAGTCAGATAAATTAACCAACATCCATTTTAATTTTAAAAAAAGATATAAATTTACAAAAATGAGGATGAAAATCATGGGAGGAGAGCCATAATTCTCATTGTGAGTTCGGCAGAACTTTGTAACTTTGTCCAGAGTACCATGTATTTAGAATCCATATTTTTTACACGATATAGTCCACCCACTCAAAAAAAATAGCCAAAAATGTATAATATATGTATATATGTATTATGTAGTCGACTGTTAATATATAATTTTGCCAAAGGAAAAACTATGTAACTTTTCCGTTCTAAAATTCGAAACTTATAAATTTAAAATCTTAATTTCGCCTCTGAATTAAAAATGAGTGTTAGACTCTAAAACTGCACAAGAAAGAAAATCATGAATGCATATGTAGAGTTACTTACCAATCACATGTCCAGTATATTAAATAAAACAGACTGGTTGTTGTGTTTGGGTTGAAGTTGTGAATATTTGGTCAAAATGTATATGGTACTTTACGTTGTCAAATATAAAGGAAGATGTAGACAATAGCTTTAAAACATCTTGATTCTCTATGATATATATATATATATATATATATATATATATATATATGATGTTTTTAATTCTAAGTACTTTGTTTTAGTATTCTTTCATTCATTTTCACTATATATTTTTATTGTTTAGCCATCTAGTATCAATTGGTACCTATTAGCTCGACTAATCCGAATTTACGTCGCATAAAATTCATTAAAAAGAAAAGTGTTCCTTATCACGTTATTTTTATTTTCAGCGAAGTCTAAACCTCTCGTGCCTATAAGGATATAGAGTTCTCATTCATCTTTTTTTTCCCCACTATTCATTTGAATATACACGAGTACTTTCCCCCTCTCTCTTTCTATATATATATAGATAGATATACACACACTTCATGGACACACATGAATATTTTATGAGTTGCAAAAGATTAAACACCTTGCATTTCTTTCTTTAATTTTGTTTGTTTCTTTTGCTTTTCCTTCTCATTTTTTAGCTATCGTGTATTAATCAACAACTACTTTAGCATAGTGAGGCATTATTAGCAAATTAATTAGGAATTACTTTTGTCAGGTAATTATCGGATATATAGTCCTATAACTTAATCTATAACTCTGCTACGCATGAATATTGGTTCATTCTGACTTCGTATTCTGTAAAATATTTTGTTGATCGATTTATAATATGATCGTTTCATTACCAAAAGAATAATTTACATAGCAAGAAAATAAACAAATACTCCATAAACCCTCACTCACATACGTATGCTAATAAGAAAATTAAGATAATCTATATCTATCTAGAAAATCACCAGGAGAAACAATTGTTTGACTTACAAATATAAATATAAGAATACATTGTATAAAATATGAAGGTAATTAACAGGCCAAGGCATAAAATAATCAAACATTCATCATTATTTATCCATTCTCTTGGTATTATTTTGATCAGATGAAGGTGTAGATGATGCCATGTAAGGATCAAAATCTTGCAATGTACCATTGATAATTTGTTGGTTTTGGCAATTGAACATGTCTTCATTGATCAAAGAATTCAAGAATGAGGAGAAGACATCGTCCCCGCAACAATTCATTCCATCATCTTCCTCAGTACTGACCATGATATTCATACGATCATCATTGTCATAGTCGAGCATCTCATTACTGCTCTGATGCTGACAATCATGACGACTCGTAATTTCTCCAAGACGGTTATTGTCCATGCTACTTCTTAAGGGTTCTTCCATTGGGAAAGGAATGTAAATGGGGTTTGGAATAATTGTGTTGAGATCATTATTTGCTAATTTTGAGGATGAAGAAGGAGAACAAGAATTAGCTTTATTGTTGGTAATATGATTATCATCACTAGAGGAATTAGGGTTCATTAATAATGGTTTGTGACTTCTTGGATCTATTCCTTGGCTGATTAATTTCTTGCTAAGGTGAGTATTCCAATAATTCTTTATCTCATTATCCGTTCTCCCTGGAATTCTCCCTGCTATCAAGGACCACCTACAAAATTTCCAAAGTTAAAAAAAAATTACATAAGAAAGATAAACATTTATTTAATCAGAGAAACATTAGAGACACCTAAATAATATAGACCAAAAGGGAAAATAAACATATCATGGCCTGAATAATACTTGAATTAAATCCCAATATCTCTACTTAACAAATGAACTTTTGCGACATTTTGAATTGTAAAGTAATTGGATAATAAACAGTTGTTTGATTAAAAGATATACCTCTTCTTTTTGTTATTTTAATCAAAATCCACCAAGAAATAGTATTTGAGTTTTCATAAATCAAATTATCCAATATTTCACTAAAACCAAATCTAAACAACAAATTAAACTCAAATACTGCAAACCCTAACAAAACAAAGAGAACATAATTGATTAGAAAAAAAAACATATAACTAAGTTGATCCAATGTTATAAACCACCAAGGGTTCGTATGGTTCAAAATGAGGATATTTCGGGATTATAATTCTGAAATTCTAACCAGGCGAAGCGTAACATGGATAATTAATCTCACCTTCTATATGAGATAAGTTATACCAAAAATTTTGGTACAACAATAATACTGGTTTTAGCTAATATATATACCTCTAACCACATAATGGACAAATTTAATTCCACAATTTACCGGAATAATCCCTCTAATCTCTTGAACCAAATGGCCCCCTAATTATTATATGGTGAATGGTAAGTACTCCTCAGACCTTAACTAAAACACTCGAGTTTCGAGCTCGAGAAATAGAGTTTCCTTTGGTAAGGAGATTTTACCCTAAAGGAAAAAATTTCGGTGCGAATACAGATTAGTAAGGTCCCAAAGCAGGTAACAAAGAAGGAACCAAAAAAAAAGATATAGGTCAGAGCAGAGGATAAGAAACCCTAAATAACTAACAGATCTAACAAAAATCCTATTGTAAGAAGCCAAAAGAAAAATGACAGAAAAACATACAACTAAAAAAGTGGTAAAGATATATAGCACAGCTTAATAAAAGCAACCCTAAATGATCAGCTGATCAAGAAAAGGGTTTCCATTTTCACTTCTTTTCTTTTTATTGCTAATAACAAATAATAAGCCAATAATAATATATAAACAACACTTGATATATACGTAATTAAGAAGTAAAATTTTTGAAGGACCTGTTGCCAAGAAGGCGATGGAGGCGAAGGATGAGATCTTCTTCATCGGGCGAAATATGTCCGCGTTTAACGGAAGGGCGGAGGTAGTTCATCCACCGAAGGCGGCAGCTCTTCCCGCAACGAAGGAGTCCCGCCTTCTTTGGGAGTGTACGCCACCGCCCTTCCCCTTCTTTACTAACGTAATTCATCAGTATTTCGTCTTCTTCGGTTGTCCATGGACCTCTTTTTAACCCTATTTTGGTACAACATGGTGTTACTACTTTGGTTCTTGATGATGATGGGGTTTTCATTTTTTTCTTTCTATTTTCTCTCTATCTTTTGTGAATTTTTTTGAGGAAAAGGGAGATAGATTGGTGGAGTTTTGGTTTGCATGTTAAGTTGGGTGAGTGTGATAATGTCTTAGTACTAAATTTGGGAGGGTACGTTGCATTTAGAACACGTTTTTTTCCAAATTTATTTTGCCATTTTGGTTTTAATTTGATGATTTTTTAATTTTTATTTATAATTGTGGTTATTAGCGAATATTACCATATATTTGTCATATATTATGTAATTAATAGTAGTGTATAATTATGGCAAAGATAGGATCATTATTCAATTAGGATACAACATTGTACACACTATATACATTTGTATTAATGAGAAATACTCCCCAAGAAAGATTAATACAATCTTACATGGTATCAAGAGTCAAACCCTAAAAACACCGAAACCTTTTTTCTTTCTTCTTGCCGCCGCCGACCCCCCCTTCGACCGACGACAACACAAGTTCTTCTGTATTTCTTTGTCCCTTTTTTGTGACTACCATGTCTACTCCCACCTCTCCTAAGGCTTTCGTCTCCTCCACAATCGCCATAGACACCCCCCCCCACTCCCTCCTCAACGTCTTCTTTCCATCCGGCGTTCGCCGTCACAAATATCAAGAATTTCATTCCCTTAGTTCTTGATTAAGAAGATGGTCAATATTCTTCGTGGGTTGAACGTTTTCATATTCACGCATGCGCGTATAACGTGCTTGACCATATTGACGACTCTTTCCCTCGTCCTATTGACGTTGCAAACACGACGTGGCGTCGCCTTGAGGCTATCGTCAAAGAGTGGATTTATGGCACCATCTCTAAAGACTTGCTTCATACGATTATGAAAATTGGTGCCTCGGCTCGTGAGTTATGGATACGTTTGGAGGAGATATTTCAGGATAACAAGCATACATGTGCCGCGTATTTGGAGGAACAATTTAACAATACACGTCTCGAGAATTTTGCCAACATGTCCGAGTATTGTAAACAATTGAAACTTATTGCGGACCAATTATCCAACGTGGGGACACCAATTTCCGAAACAAAAATGGTCCTACAACTAGTTTCTGGCTTACCAAAGGGCGAATATGATACTCTAGCGACTATGATTCAATAAGTCGACCCACTACCGAGCTTCAATAAGGCCCGTTCACAATTATTGTTGGAAGAAACCTGATATGCCAAGCAAGATAAACACAATCAAAAGGCGTTAGCAGTTGAAACTCTCGGGCCAAACAACACCGTCGCCGGCCAGCCACCACCGTCGGACAACCACTAACCGCGGAACAACCGCGGCGTCGGTAGGGGCAGCAGAGGCTGCGACAACGATAGAGGCGGCAAAGGCCGTGAGAAAGGAGACCGAACTGGCCAGCAGTCCAGCCAATCTCAACATGTCCAGTGGGCCGGCCCAGTTCACTGATCCAACCTAGCAAACAGGGCCTCACCATATGGCCAGTTCTAGCAGCCTACGACCCAGTTTCACCAGGCATGGCATCCAAGCATCCTAGGCTAGGTACTAGGCCCACGTCAGCCACTGCCGACGGCCCAACAGGCTCACCTGGTCTCGGCCCAACAGAATTCGAATGGGTTTGGTCTGGCCCCCACCTATTTGGGCCAGAATTCAGCACTTTGAACTTACAACAACCCGATGAAAATTGGTACATGGATACGGGAGCCACTTCTCATCTCACCCGCTCCTCAGGTAATCTTTCCAAGTTATTTCATTTAAAGTATCCTCAATTTATTACGGTTGGTAATGGTCATCGCATTCTGATTCAAGGTTATGGCACCACCTACACCCAACCACCTCACCCACCTTTCTCTCTAAATAACGTCCTTTATGCCCCCAACATCATTAAAAATTTAATATTTGTTAGGAAAGTTACTCGTAACAATTCTGTGTCTGTTGAGTTTGACCCCTTTGGTTTTTCTGTGAAGGATCTACTTACGGGGACACCTCTTACGAGATGCAATAGTGTGGAAGACCTCTATCCTTTCTCATCCACATCCGCTACCAGATCCCGCTCACATACCTCCCTCACTGCCATCTCTCCGTCAACTTAGCACAATAGACTTGTACACCAGGAGATCCTGTTTTTAATTTTCTTAGAAGTAATAATTTTATTCAATGTAATAATGAGAAACTTGCCCAACATTATTTTTCTTGCTCTTTAGGCAAACATGTTCGCCTTCCGTTTCAGTCATCTTTAAGTATTACGTTTTCTCCCTTTGATATTGTGCATGCTGACTAATGGACATCTCCCATCACTAGCTCACTAGGTCATAAATATTATCTCGTTCTATTAGATGATTTTTCTCACTTTATTTGAGTGTACCCTCTTAAATTCAAGTCTGAAGTGTTTGCCAAGTTTCTTGAATTTTGTATTTATATCAAAACATAGTTCGAAAAAGCTATCAAATCATTCTAATGTGATAATGATCGTGAGTTTAACAATTCCACTTTTCACAAATTTTGCAAAATCAATGGCATGGTTTTTCATTTTTCGTGTCCCCACACCTCCCCTCAAATGGTAAAGCCGAATGAATCATCTGCACAACTAATAACATGGTCGTACAATCTTTTTTCATGCCTTCCTTCCCCCTTTATTTTGGGTCTATGCAGTCAAAATGGTAGAATATATCCTTAGCATTCTACCTACCCGTACTCTTCAAAATAAGACCCCCACTGAAATCCTCTACCGTCGGATCATCTCCTATTATTACCTTCAGATTTTCGGTTGTCTTTGTTACCCAAATCTTGCCTTCACGGCCCCCCATAAATCGGCACCACGCACCACTCTATGTGTCCTCTTAGGTTTTCCGCCCAATTATAGGGGTGTTTGTGCTATGACATACCTACACGTAAAATCTACGTCTCCCGATATGTCACATTGACAAGATGATATTTCCATTTGCAAACTTCTAAAAATTCTGAAACACAGACTACACTTTTCTAGACGAGTCGGATACCTCCCTTGTCGTACTCACCGAACTCCGTCGTACCACCACCATTGCCCCTATTATTCTGTCACCACCCAATCACACTGCCACCATCAGCGATCTGTTGGATCTTTCACCGACAGAGATGACCCGACCCGTCATCGTCTCTTCCACCCGCCGGCAACCCAGTTCGCCGAACCCAGTGGTACCACCTCATATTGCCCGACCTCCTGTCGCCCAAACTAACCCAGCCACCACCCCACAACAATTCATCACAGAAATCCAACCCAGTCATCGATGCCAGACCCGACACCGACCCACCCATAACCCATCGATCTGCATCAATACCCAACCAGTCCCGGTTACCGGAACTGAACCTCACTCACCCATACCCTGTCGACAAACCTCGAAACCCTCCCGCCACTGTCATTGCCCCAAAAAATTAATCACAAACATCAAACCCTGACCCGTCACCGACCCAGACAATACCCCACCCAAATACCCATACAGGCCCGGTCCCCCACACCGAATGGAAACCCGTGAACAACATGGGATTTTCAAGCCCAAAGTCCATTTTAACCTATCCACACAAACTATATCCCCAATTCTCAAAAACCCAAAATTATCCATACTTGACCTGAATTGGAATGCGGCCATGCATGAGGAATTTAATCCTTTAACGAAACATCACACTTGGGATTTGATTCCTAGGCCAGATGGGGTTAATGTTATTCGATGCGTGTGGCTATTTCGTCACAAATTCAGAGATAGTGGTGACCTTGAGCATTATAAAGCGAGACTTGTGGCTAATGGTACTAATCAGCAGGAGGGTATGTGGTAAGACGTTTAGTCCGGTGGCTAAACTGGCTACCATTCACACGGTTTTGAGCATAGCTATGGGTAAGCATTGGCCTATTCGTCAGCTTGATCTGAAGAATGCATTCTTACATGAGGACTTAAAAGAAACTGTTTACATGGACCAGTCGCCAGACTTTGTCCATCCGGAGGCCCCTCATTATATTTTCCGTCTTCGTAAGTCACTAAATGGTTTGAAACAGGCCCCAGAGCGTGATATGAATGTTTTGAAAATTACATTATGCAGATTGGGTTTGTATGCAGCAAATGTGATAATTCTCTCTTTATATTTCATCGAGATAGTAACATTGCATACTTGTTATTATATGTGGATGATATTGTCCTTACTGCCTCTTCTGATGTGTTGAAAAATGAGATCATTGCTATGCTGAAATTCGTATCTGTTATGACTGACTTAGGGAGGTTGAGCTATTTCTTAGGGATATCAGTGAATAGATCTGCAGATATTAGATTCCTATGTCAGCGTAAGTATGCAGAAGAAATTGTGTACAGGACTAAAATGGCCAACTGCAAGATTATGCCTACTCCGGTTGACTTAAAATCGAAGCTCAGTGCTATTGATGGTGATATAGTGTATGATCCTACTCTTTGTGTGAGCCATGCAGGTGCACTTCAGTATATTACTTTCACCAGACCTGATATTGCTTATGATGTTCAACATGCGTGTTTGTTTATGCATGCCCCTAGGGAACCTCATTTACAACTCTTAAACATATCATTCGATACATTAAGGGTACACTTGATTATCGATTGCATCTATACCCCTCTGCATCGACCAGGTTGATATCATATACGAACTCCGATTGGGCAGGCTGTCTGGACACGTGACGCTCCACCTCCGACTACTGTGTGTTCTTAGGAGATAATCTCATATCGTGGTCTTCCAAGAGGCAAGTCACTCTATCATAATCAAGTGTAGAAACAGAGTATAGAGGCGTTGCAAACATTGTTTCTGAGATCTGCTAGCTTCGTAACCTTCTTTTGGAGCTTCAATGTCCCTTGTGTAAGGCGTCTATGGTGTACTGTGATAACATATCCGCGATCTACTTATCTCATAACCCGGTTCAGCATCAGCGAACCAAGCACATTGAGATAGATATACATTTTGTTCGTGAGAAGGTTGTTATATGTCATGTTAAAGTGTTGCATGTGCCTTCTGTTGACACCCAATTTTGTCCCATCTTTTATGATTTTATTCGTAATTTTTAATATTTTTGACACTTTTAAAATAATTTTAAAATATAGGCATATATGTGTGTATCTTCATATTATTATTATTATTCGCATATTTTATATCATTTGCATTTTTATAAAAATCATAAGTTATCCGAAATTTTATATTATTTTATTCTCGCAAAATTGCATTGCATTTCCCTTTTTATTAAGCATTAAGCATTTCGCAAATATTATATTTTTATTATTATCACGTCGTTATGTTATTTTAAATAATTCACATCTTTTACAAAATATATATATATATATATATAATATATTTTAATATTAAGCCCTTTTATATTTTTAATCCATAACCCATTTTTTATTTTTTCTAACCCATTTTATTTCCTAACCCAATACAATTTCTACCCAACCTAAATTAAAACCCATTTTTTCATCCAAGCCCAAAACTCCCAATTAAATTCCCTTATACCCAAACCCAAAACAATTAAACCCAACACCACAAGCCCAAACTCCCCCAATTAAATCCCCATTTTAAATCGGCCCAAACCAATTCCGGACTGACCACTCCCTCACCCGACCAGTAACTCCACCAGCCCATTTGCCCTTTTAAACCAAAACACCCCCAAATCAAAACAAAAATCGGAAAACCTAAAAACCCAACCCCCCAAGTCGCCAGACACCCTACACCTCGCCTACGCCGCGCACTCTACCTCGCCACTTCGCCACTGCCACCACCCTACCACGACACCGCCGAACACATGCCCCAAGAAATCGCGCCCCAAAATCAGATTTTTGTTCCCCCTTTATTTTGAAATTCGAATTCGTTTTAAGGGGGTATGAGGGGGTTTGAACGTTGGGGTGAGTACCTATAAATACCCCCCCTTGTTCTTCATTTTTTGGGTCGGAAAATCTGGTCTTTGGGGTCGATTCTGAGAATTTTCGGGTCATTTTTAGGTCCGAAATTTAAGAAATCCGAAATCTCCTTTAAAGGTTTGGCATTATATTTTGTTGGTGTTGTTCTTCACTAAAAAAAAAAAGGGGAGGCAATCCGAAATCTTTGTTTGTTCTTGCATGTGTTCTTCAACTTAAAGATTCCGAAATATAGGTCGAAATTATTGCTTTTTTTGTGTTGAAGAATCTGGATTTTTAGCTATTTTTCACTTTTTTTTTGGTCCGGGTCGGGTCACATTCCGGGTCGGGTCGGGTCATTCCGGGTCGGGTCAAACATCCGAAAATCAGAAAAACAGAGTCCTATTTCCAGAAAAAATCAGAATTCAAAAAAATCTACAACAAATCAGAATTCTAACATTTCTGAGCGGATTCGACGATTCAAAACACGCCTCGGTTCGCTACGGAAAAAGGTTAGACTTCGTTCCAATTCTTACGTATTTCTTAAAGCTTAGTTGATTGTGTTGTTTATGCTTGATTTAGTATGATATTTTGCTAAATAATGTAGTCTTGATTAATTGATATGATAATGAGACGTTTTGTATATACGTCATTGGTATATTTCTGACTTCTGATTTTTGATGTTGATATGTGATAGATGATATTACCTCAATGTGTTGGTTAGCTAATTATTGTCATTAGCTTTAGTAAGGCATCTTGGGTCCATTATTAAGTGCAATACGGATAATGTAAGATTAATATGTGTTTGGAAGAGCTACGGCGTGATTAAATATTCTTAGGACACTTAACGATTTGTTGATATTCAAAATTATTGTATGTTGTAGTTTGGTCGCTGCCTATTAAATCAAACAATGAGCATACTTTAATTGATTTAAATGGCGATATTTACATGCTATATTCTAGATTAATATGTGCAATTTTAAAAGGAGTATATTATCCATGTCTAATATAATAGTATGTGCGTTTGGTTTAAGTTTATGAATGTCATGTTCCTTTAAGATTAAGATTAGTCCAACGTAATTTATTATGTATGTATACATAATTTATACATTAGTCTTCCTTGCCTCTTTTTATTCTTGTTTAAATTTAGAACCGGTTGTGTTAGCATATATTCTTTCTTTGGCTACTTTAACGTGCCAAAATCTGATCAAACACATGTCTTTGAAGCTATATTTGTAATTACTCCTGTAGTTTACAATCCTGTTTCATGTGAGCATGTATAAGATGAGATTAGGTATAGAAACCGCCTAGGAAAAAAAAATAGAAATATTTCCGACTAGGTTCTTGATATAGATAAAAAAATGCCCATGTTCTTGAATAAGATGCACCTAGACATGTCTAAGCTGCCTATTAAAAGTATATGTAGTTTTCTTTGGTTAAGTAAATTGGCCTTCGTGAATCATGTCTACTTGTAAACATATGGAATGAGTATGTGTTAGGGATAGCTTTAATTCTCGGGCATGATGCCTTTGTGCAAGTGTGATGTAAAACCATTCTAGACTATTCTTTGTTTTGATTATTTGTAGGCAAGATATGAGATTTGATTGCCTAAATCATGTTAATCATGCCATGCCTAATTTAAAGTGTCATTATACCTGGTTGTGTAGAATGAATGTTGTTGCATATTTTTGACTTGATTGACTCCACATTTAAGGAATTGTATAAAAATGATCATATGTGCATTTCTAGGCTTCCATACTCTTCTTGAATTGACTATATATTTGTCTTTACTTGCCTAAGTGTATAATGCCTTCGTAACGACATATCACTTTTCATGAATCATTTATTTATATTCTTCTTATATATATATATATATATATATATATATATTCTCATGTAAGGTCTACTAATCCATTTTTATATATATGAAATACATTGGGAGCAACGAAGAGTCTCGTTATGAGACTCATCATTGTGATCATCGTCAAATGAAGACCCGCATTCACATTCCTTCCATTCTTGACCTCGGGATTTCCAAACCAATAGGCCGAGATGACATCGTCATCCGCTTTAGTTCCCTTTCATTTGTTATTCTTTATTTTCGTTATTTTTATTTGGGTCTGTAATAATTATCTAATGCTTGTGTGATTGTTAGGATATTTAGAATAATTAGGCCGATGAAATTGAATTCGAGGCCGCGGTTTTGTTTATTTGTTTTTAGTTTATTGATTTAAACATCCATGCCTCGGATACTTCTTTGTTTACCGTCGCCTTTTAATTAAACATCGCACTTTGGCCGATGAAATTAAATTCGAGGCCGCGCTTTGTTTCTCTGTTTTTCAGTTCTTGTTTTGAGCATCCGTGCAGCGGATATTATCGCTTTATCATTTTCTTGTTTTAAACTAAACACCGCATTTTTCCAACATTGCTTTCTATTTCGCCATCTGTTTCAAAGATTCAAATTACCGTTCTCATCGCTGATCGCTTTTAAAACTAGACACCGCGTCATTTTCGGAAGCTGTTTTCTGCCATCGCTCGCTACTTATCGCCATCGTTATCGCTACCGCCATCGCTACCGCTATCGCATCGCTATCGCTACCGCTATCTGCTCTTTGCTGCTATCTTGTTATGTTTCATTGTTTTTTCGGTTTCAGTTTGCTCCCATTTCAGGACATCACATTCTTGCTTTATCATTTCTTGCTTTAAATCAACACCGCATTTTTCAAACATTGCTTTCTATTTCAGTTCTTTGTTTCAAGATTCAAATATTTGTTCTCTTTGTTTCTTGCTTTTAAACTAGACACCGCGTCATTTTTTGAAACTGCTTTTCTTCTTACATTATCGCTACCGCCATCATTCATCTGTTTCATTTTTCTTGATTTGAACACGATACTACATCGGGCCGATGAAAAATATCCGTCGATTTTGAGGCCTACATATAAAGACGGAAATATAACACGGGCAAGGATGAAGACTTAAAACTTTTATCCGAGATCAACATGTTTAGTAGGCGAGGTGAATTATATATTCGCAGCCACGACGTGATTATAGTGATCTTTTCTATTTCACCGAGAGACCAACACGTTTAGTAGGCGAGGCAATCAAAATAAACCACATGAGTCATATGTTTGCAGCCACGGCGTGATTGGAATGTTCTTTTCAAAATTTAAGTTCGAGCCTCCGCGATCAAAACATTCACCTGTTTTGAATACGGATATGAAGTTATTTGTATTTATATGTTTCTAACCGTTTGTTCTTGGCGACTTGCAGGGGATTAAAGCAAAATAACGACAAATATTCCTCGGAGTTTATTTATTGTTATTTCTTTCTTTAATTCAGCTTTTATCTCGCTTTGTATTGTAATATTATTTATCGCACTTATGTAATTATTGAAATGCTTAGAATAGGCAAACTTAGGATTTATTCATAGGATAGTTTAAGATTTGAAACCCGTCGCTAGCTTATTTTATTTGTAGGCTCATAAACTTAGAAATTCTTCGCTAGTTTATTTATTTTAGGCTCGTCACGCTTATTCAAGATTTTTAAAACAACTCTTGTCATCTTTATTTGCTTCAATTAATCATATCAAATAAATTTATCTTTTTATTATTATTTTTTGCAACTTGTTGATTTTCGAAAGATTCACTTCTTTGGCATTATAAAGAATTTATTGTCACAAATGCATGTTTTCTAAAAACTTTACATGTATCTTTCTTTTATGTCATCCGAATACGTACTTGTATAAAATGCATCATATTTACTTGTATAAAATGCATCATATTTGCAAACATCTTTTTTTATACTTATAAAACATGTATTTTCTAGTAATAATTAACCTGAGTTTTACCGGATAACCGCAAGTTAGCGGATCTTAAAGGATGCCTAACCCCTTCCCTTTAGGATAATAAAGAACCCTTACCTAGAATCTCACTAGTTTCGCAGACCTTAAAATTGGAGTTTACACTGCAGCACTTAGTTTAATATTTAGGTGTCCTAATTCACCGTAAACATAATTAGGTGGCGACTCCTCAATCCTTTACCCAGGAATCCCCCGGACACGTCCGCGCTCCGCTTTGACCCGAGCGAGGTCGAAAATGGGCGCGTACAGCATGGCGACCCCGCTGGGGAATATTCAGGTTCTTAACCATAGCAAAATCAGGTTAATTATTATTGCGCTTTACTTTTGTTCTTTATTTGATTTAATGCTTTGATTTGTTTCCTTCGTGAAATTTTGCGTGCATAACTGCTTTAAAATTGCTATATGATTTTACTGCTTTCTTTAAATTGGCACTTCGCTCATATTTCTTCCACTCTGGAAAATTGACACTATCACACATTACACGCGAGGTGTGTTTTGCGCACCCGCAAATTTCTTTCAATCTACCAAATTTTAGGAGAGTTGGCGTATGCGCGGAGTGACCGGACCATCTGGTGGCCGCGTAGCCTTCTCACTCGAGTAGTCCGCTCGGGAACCTTGTGTCTAGTCAGCCAAATCTTAGAAAATTTAAGGTAGAGCTATACCACCCTTTATTTTAAGTCATGCATGCATACACCTTAGTTGGGTCGATCCTTGGTATCGACTCCACAATTAAGAAATCCGCCAAAGATGTCTACGGGTCTCACAACCCAACGACCAATCATCATATTATGTGTAGCGTGATAAGGATAGACTAATCCAAGACTAATCATGACATTGTGAAATTGGAAAATGTACATTCATTTTGTCTCATTTTCGACAAAGCATTGCGGTTTAGCGACTTGGATCAAATCATCGTAATCCCGCATATCTGGCGTTTAGGCCCACCTCCGGCATAAGGGAGGCCCCATGCATATTAGGATGCGCATTTAATTGTCTTACAATCATTTTGTTGTTTTCTCCTGCTTTTTCACTATGTGCATATTATTTAAAGCAATAATTACTCACCTTATACTAATTTGGTTTTCTTCATTTTTCAGGAGATTCATTTTGCCTTATTTATTTCCCCAAAAGTTGATTCGTGTTGACTAAAACTGGCGGAGCACCCCATCTGTTATTTCCCAATCATGTCTACCCAAATTGTATTAGTACTTAATGAAAAATGCGATTTAAATTGAGGCCTGATTTTATGCAGTTTAATGTATTTTGCCTCCACCTTTTGAAAGCTTAAAATGACAAATTTTCATTGCTTTTGCTATTTTAAAATCTGCTTTGTTTAATAATTTTCCTTTCTTTTTTCATCATGCAAACTAATTTATCGGCGGTATGTGACATATAATGAAACAAGCAAACAAGCAAGGCTTCGAAGAATATAAGGAAGACTCACAAGCGGAAGAATTGAGGCATTTTTGGAATAAGTCGAAGCCAGATTTGGATGAAACATCAAGATGGTTGATAGTCACAAGCATTGGCACGGATGTTTGCCATTAGTACTCTTGGGCTACCACATTACGATCAGGATTTCTACTGGGGCAATGCTATTTCTTTCGCAACCAAGTAAATACAGAATCATTTACTAAGAGATTGATGAAAGCAGATGGGCCTTGATTGTCAGGGCAACCTTATCAGAATAGAATGGCCAAAACCATCAATGCAGATGCAGTGAAGAGATACCATATCTAAGATTAGTTATTCTCTATGTAATGCATTTCTTATGTTGTAAAAATTGCGCTCCCAGGCGGGATACGCAAAGGAACCCATGTAGGGTTCCGTTCCTTTAGATCACAAATTCCCCCAATCTCTTTTGCTTAGAACTACGTTATGACCTGATTCCTCGGCGGGATACGTGGCGGCCACATCGACCGGTCCCATCTTTAGAAAAATCCTTACAAATCTCTTTTGCTTACGAACTACGTTATGACCTGATTCCCTCGGCGGGATCGTGGCGGCCACATCGACCGGTCCCATCTTTAGAAAAATCCTTACAAATCTCCTTTGCTTACGAACTACGTTATGACCTGATTCCCTCGGCGGGATCGTGGCGCCACATCGACCGGTCCCATCTTTAGAAAAATCCTTACAAATCTCCTTTGCTTACGAACTACGTTATGACCTGATTCCTCGGCGGGATACGTGGCGCCACATCGGCCGGTCCCATCTTTAGAAAAATCCTTACAATCTCTTTTGCTTACGAACTACGTTATGACCTGATTCCCTCGGCGGGATACGAGGCGACCACATCGACCGGTCCCATCTTTAGAAAAATCCTTACAATCCCCTTTACTTGTAATGAACTACGTGATGACCTGATTCCCTCATGGGGATACGTGGCGGCCTAAATCGGCCGGTCCCACCATTAGGAAATATTTTCTCCTTCATCTCACGAAGACAAAATGCACCCATCGATCACCACGATAGAGGCGGACAAGCAATCTACACAAGACTCGGTTGTCCGTTCAAAAGATCGTCATTCTCATATATCGGACAACGGGGCATTTTTAAGGGATCCTCGCCAGGAGGGCGCCGATAAACATGGAAAACCATCGGCAAACTAAGTCTTGACGGAAGAATTTTGGATAAGGCGTTTGTTTTGTTTCACCGCATGTCCTCGCTCGACGGATATATATATATATATGCAGTAATTTTTATAAGCAAATTATTTTCAACAAACATTTTTATCAAAATTCGATATAATTTTTATGTTTCTATTTTTAAGATGCATTTCTACAAATTATTTTCGAATGTTTTCATTAACTGGCCAAGACTGGGAAGCGAGAGAGGGCTACGGTCCGAGTTAGCGGACATGCAAATACCAAGACCGAAGCTACAAAGTCAACGCGAATCAACTCCCCTCCCAAAACTCATAAATTTATTTGAGTACGAGTTCTTCAGTCGAAAAAGAAGGAAGGCGCAACATTTTATGAGCAGATTCGCAAGGGCCTCCGTGATCGCAACTCACTACAAGAATCACTTTCTGTTTGGAGATTGTACAAAGACGTCATGCTAAACTACATGTTCCCAACCGTGTTGTGTCCACGGAAAGAACGGTATTTCGACTTACAGGTCGCATTCTCATCTACTCAACTTTTGCATCGCTTATGCCCCCACATTAACTATCATGGCATGGCAATAGGGCCCCACTTTACATTACGTCAACACGACGACACAAATCAGGCGCCCACCTTCTAATGCGGGTATTTAAATTTCAGTCAGGCGCCCACCTCCTAATGCGGGTATTTAAATTTCAGTCAGGCGCCCACCTTCTAATGCGGGTATGTTTTAAATCAGGCGCCCACCTTCTAATGCGGGTATGTTTTAAATCAGGCGCCCACCTTCTAATGCGGGTATGTTTTAAATCAGCGCCCACCTTCTAACGCGGGTATTTAAATTTGATCAGCGCCCACCTCCTAACGCGGTATTTAAATTTGATCAGCGCCCACCTTCTAATGCGGGTATGTTTTAAATCAGCGCCCACCTTCTAACGGGTATGTTTTAAATCAGCGCCCACCTTCTAACGCGGTATGTTTTAAATCAGCGCCCACCTTCTAACGCGGGTATTTAAATTTGAGTCAGCGCCCACCTCCTAACGCGGTATTTAAATTTGATCAGCGCCCACCTTCTAATCGCGGGTATGTTTTAAATCAGCGCCCACCTTCTAATGCGGGTATGTTTTAAATCAGCGCCCACCTTCTAACGCGGTATGTTTTAAATCAGCGCCCACCTTCTAATGCGGGTATGTTTTAAATCAGCGCCCACCTTCTAACGCGGGTATTTAAATTTGAGTCAGCGCCCACCTCCTAACGCGGGTATTTAAATTTGAGTCAGCGCCCACCTTCTAACGCGGTATGTTTTAAATCAGCGCCACCTTCTAATGCGGTATGTTTTAAATCAGCGCCCACCTTCTAACGGGTATTTAAATTTGATCAGCGCCCACCTCCTAATGCGGGTATTTAAATTTGATCAGCGCCCACCTCCTAACGCGGTATTTAAATTTGATCAGCGCCCACCTTCTAACGCGGTATGTTTTAAATCAGCGCCCACCTTCTAACGGGTATGTTTTAAATCAGCGCCCACCTTCTAATCTGGGTATTTAAATTTGATCAGCGCCCACCTTCTAACGGGTATTTAAATTTGATCAGCGCCCACCTCCTAACGCGGTATTTAAATTTGATCAGCGCCCACCTCCTAATGTCTGGGTATTTAAATTTCAGTCAGCGCCCACCTCCTAATGCGGGTATTTAAATTTGATCAGCGCCCACCTCATAATGCGGGTATTTTATTTTAAACCAGCGCCCACCTCCTAATGCGGGTATTTTATTTTAAATCAGCGCCCACCTCCTAATGCGGGTATTTTATTTTTAAATCAGGCGCCCACCTTCTAATGCGGGTATTTTATTTTAAATCAGGCGCCCACCTTCTAATGCGGGTACTTTATTCTAAAGTGTAAACAGGCGCCCGCCAATGCCATCATCTGCACAACGTTAAGCAACGACATCATTTCAACTTACAAAGTCATATTCTCTCATACATATCTTATGCATTTGTTATCGCTAACTTTTATCTTAGCTCTGGTCCACAGAATTGAATCGTGGGAGCTTTCAAAGATAACATGGAACTATATCTCACAATAACAAAGGCAATTTGGTCAAACGACCTACTTCGAACGTCGATCCGCTCTTTCCCATTAACTTCTCGTGTCTGCGACCAGTGTCATCCTAAGTCGACACTGGGGCATTGTTTCTTGAATGTGCACCATCTTTTTGCAACTTCTATACCCCTCCGGATTCTATTTCTTACCATGCGATCCAGGATCGGGGCAAAATTGGCTACTCAGTCAACTTTCTTTGGCGAAAACTCTTTCATCGTCTCAGTCAAAGAGGGGCATCTGTTGACACCCAATTTTGTCCCATCTTTTATGATTTTATTCGTAATTTTTAATATTTTTGACACTTTTAAAATAATTTTAAAATATAGGCATATATGTGTGTATCTTCATATTATTATTATTATTCGCATATTTTATATCATTTGCATTTTTATAAAAATCATAAGTTATCCGAAATTTTATATTATTTTATTCTCGCAAAATTGCATTGCATTTCCCTTTTTATTAAGCATTAAGCATTTCGCAAATATTATATTTTTATTATTATCACGTCGTTATATTATTTTAAATAATTCACATCTTTTACAAAATATATATATATATATATAATATATTTTAATATTAAGCCCCTTTTTATATTTTTAATCCATAACCCATTTTTTATTTTTTTCTAACCCATTTTATTTCCTAACCCAATACAATTTCTACCCAACCTAAATTAAAACCCATTTTTTCATCCAAGCCCAAAACTCCCCAATTAAATTCCCTTATACCCAAACCCAAAACAATTAAACCCAACACCACAAGCCCAAACTCCCCCAATTAAATCCCCATTTTCGTCGGCCCAAACCAATTCCCGGACCAGCCCACTCCCTCACCCGACCAGTAACCCACCACCCCATTTGCCCCTTTTAAACCAAAACACCCCCAAATCAAAACAAAAATCAGAAAACCTAAAACCCAACCCCCCAAGTCGCAGACACCCTACACCCTGCCTCTACGTCGCGCACCCCTACCCGTCACTGCCATCGCCACCACCCTACGACACCGCCAACACATGCCCCAAGAAATCGCTACCAAAATCAGATTTTTGTTCCCCTTTATTTTGAAATTGAATTCGTTTTAAGGGGGTATGAGGGGTTTGAGCGTTGGGGTGAGTACCTATAAATACCCCCTTGTTCTTCATTTTTGGGTCGGAAAATCTGGTCTTTGGGGTCGATTCTGAGAATTTTCGGGTCATTTTAGGTCGAAATTTAAGAAATCCAAATCTCCTTTAAAGGTTTGGCATTATATTTTGTTGGTGTTGTTCTTCACTAAAAAAAGGAGGCAATCCGAAATCTTTGTTTGTTCTTGCATGTGTTCTTCAACTTAAAGATTCGAAATATAGGTCGAAATTATTGCTTTTTTGTGTTGAAGAATCTGGATTTTTAGCTATTTTTCACTTTTTTGGTCCGGTCGGGTCACATTCCGGGTCGGGTCGGGTCATTCCGGTCGGGTCAAACATCCGAAAATCAGAAAACAGCAGTCCTATTTCAGAAAAATCAGAATTCAAAAAATCTACAACAAATCGAATTCTAACATTTACGAGCGGATTCGACGATTCAAAACACGCCTCGGTTCGCTACGGAAAAGGTTAGACTCGTTCCAATTCTTACGTATTTCTTAAAGCTTAGTTGATTGTGTTGTTTATGCTTGATTTAGTATGATATTTTGCTAAATAATGTAGTCTTGATTAATTGATATGATAATGAGACGTTTTGTATATACGTCATTGGTATATTCGACTTGATTTTTGATGTTGATATGTGATAGATGATATTACCTCAATGTGTTGGTTAGCTAATTATTGTCATTAGCTTTAGTAAGGCATCTTGGGTCCATTATTAAGTGCAATACGGATAATGTAAGATTAATGTGTGTTTGGAAGAGCTACGACGTGATTAAATATTCTTAGGACACTTAACGATTTGTTGATATTCAAAATTATTGTATGTTGTAGTTTGGTCGCTGCCTATTAAATCAAACAATGAGCATACTTTAATTGATTTAAATGGCGATATTTACATGCTATATTCTAGATTAATATGTGCAATTTTAAAAGGAGTATATTATCCATGTCTAATATAATAGTATGTGCGTTTGGTTTAAGTTTATGAATGTCATGTTCCTTTAAGATTAAGATTAGTCCAACGTAATTTATTATGTATGTATACATAATTTATACATTAGTCTTCCTTGCCTCTTTTATTCTTGTTTAAATTTAGAACCGGTTGTGTTAGCATATATTCTTTCTTCGGCTACTTTAACGTGCCAAAATCTGATCAAACACATGTCTTTGAAGCTATATTTGTAATTACTACTGTAGTTTACAATCCTGTTTCATGTGAGCATGTATAAGATGAGATTAGGTATAGAAACCGCCTAGGAAAAAAAAAATAGAAATATTTCCGACTAGGTTCTTGATATAGATAAAAAAAAATGCCCATGTTCTTGAATAAGATGCACCTAGACATGTCTAAAATTTGCCTATTAAAAGTATATGTAGTTTTCTTTGGTTCGTAAATTGGCCTTCGTGAATCATGTCTACTTGTAAACATATGGAATGAGTATGTGTTAGGGATAGCTTTAATTCTGGGCATGATGCCTTTGTGCAAGTGTGATGTAAAACCATTCTAGACTATTCTTTGTTTTGATTAGTTTGTAGGCAAGATATGAGATTTGATTGCCTAAATCATGTTAATCATGCCATGCCTAATTTAAAGTGTCATTATACCTGGTTGTGTAGAATGAATGTTGTTGCATATTTTTGACTTGATTGACTCCACATTTAAGGAATTGTATAAAAATGATCATATGTGCATTTCTAGGCTTCCATACTCTTCTTGAATTGACTATATAGTTGTCTTTACTTGCCTAAGTGTATAATGCCTTAAATAACGACATATCACTTTTCATGAATCATTTATTTATATTCTTCTTATATATATATATATATATATATATATATATATATTCTCATGTAATGTCTACTAATCCATTTTTATATATATGAAATACATTGGGAGCAACGAAGAGTCTCCTTATGAGACTCATCATTGTGATCATCGTCAAATGAAGACCAGCATTCACATTCCTTCCATTCTTGACCTCGGGATTTACAAACCAATAGGCCGACATGACATCGTCATCCGCTTTAGTTCCCTTTCATTTGTTATTCTTTATTTTCGTTATTTTTATTTGGGTCTGTAATAATTATCTAATGCTTGTGTGATTGTTAGGATATTTAGAATAATTAGGCCGATGAAATTGAATTGAGGCCGCGGTTTTGTTTATTGTTTTTTTAGTTTATTGATTTAAACATCCATGCCTCGGATACTTCTTTGTTTACCGTCTGCCTTTTAATTAAACATCGCACTTTGGCCGATGAAATTAAATTGAGGCCGCGCTTTGTTTCTCTGTTTTTCAGTTTCTTGTTTTGAGCATCCGTGCAGCGGATATTCTCGCTTTATCATTTTCTTGTTTTAAACTAAACACGCATTTTTCCAACATTGCTTTCTATTTCAGTTCATTGTTTCAAAGATTCAAATTACCGTTCTCTTGCTTTCTTGTTTTAAAACTAGACACCGCGTCATTTTGAAACTGTTTTCTGCTCGCTCGCTTGCTTATCGCTTACTGTTATCGCTACATCGCTACCGCTGCATCGCTATCGCTATCGCTACCGCTCATCGCTCTGCCACTCTTCTTTGTTATTCTTGTTTCATTGTTTTTTCGGTTTGGTTTGCTCCCATTTCAGATTCTTGTTCTTTGCTTTATCATTTCTTGTTTTAAAGCGAACACCGCATTTTTCAAACATTGCTTTCTATTTCAGTTCCACTGTTTGACATTCAAATATTTGTTCTCTTGCTTTATCGCTTTTAAACTAGACACCGCGTCATTTTTTGGAAACTGTTTTCTTCTTCATTCATATCGCTACCGCCCTCACATTCTTGTTTCATTTTCTTGATTTGAACACGATACTACACTGGCCGATGAAAAATATCCGTCGATTTTGAGGCCTACACATTGCAAAGACGGAAATATAACCACGGGCAAGGATGAAGACTTAAAACTTTTATCCGAGATCAACATGTTTAGTAGGCGAGGTGAATTATATATTCGCAGCCACGACGTGATTATAGTGATCTTTTCTATTTCACCGAGAGACCAACACGTTTAGTAGGCGAGGCAATCAAAATAAACCACATGAGTCATATGTTTGCGACCACGACGTGATTGGAATGTTCTTTTCAAAATTTAAGTCTGAGCCTCCGCGATCAAAACATTCTTTGTTTTGAATACGGATATGAAGTTATTTGTATTTATATGTTTCTAACCGTTTGTTCTTGTGACTTAGGGATTAAAGCAAAATAACGACAAATATTCCTCGGAGTTTATTTATTGTTATTTCTTTCTTTAATTCAGCTTTTATCTCGCTTTGTATTGTAATATTATTTATCGCACTTATGTAATTATTGAAATGCTTAGAATAGGCAAACTTAGGATTTATTCATAGGATAGTTTAAGATTTGAAACCCGTCGCTAGCTTATTTTATTTGTAGGCTCGCAAACTTAGAAATTCTTCGCTAGTTTATTTATTTTAGGCTCGTCACGCTTATTCAAGATTTTTAAAACAACTCTTGTCATCTTTATTTGCTTCAATTAATCATATCAAATAAATTTATCTTTTTATTATTTTTTTTGCAACTTGTTGATTTTCGAAAGATTCACTTCTTTGGCATTATAAAGAATTTATTGTCACAAATGCATGTTTTCTAAAAACTTTACATGTATCTTTCTTTTATGTCATCCGAATACGTACTTGTATAAAATGCATCATATTTACTTGTATAAAATGCATCATATTTGCAAACATCTTTTTTATACTTATAAAACATGTATTTTTCTAGTAATAATTAACCTGAGTTTCTGGGATAACATAAGTTAGCGGATCTTAAAGGATGCCTAACCCCTTCCCTTTAGGATAATAAAGAACCCTTACCTAGAATCTCACTAGTTTCGCAGACCTTAAAATTGGAGTTTACACTGCAGCACTTAGTTTAATATTTAGGTGTCCTAATTCACCGTAAACATAATTAGGTGGCGACTCCTCAATCCTTTACCCAGGAATCCCCCGGACACGTCCGCGCTCCGCTTTGACCCGAGCGAGGTCGAAAATGGGCGCGTACACCTTCTTCGTATCAGTATGCAGATATCTTCACTAAAGGTCTTCCTAGACTGCGATTCCTCGACTTCAGATCCAGTCTCAGCGTTCGACCTCCTCTCGCTCCGATCGAGGGGATGTATTAGCGAATATTACCATATATTCGCCATATATTTTGTAATTAGTAGTAGTGTATAATTATGATAAATATAGGATCCTTATTCAATTAGGATTCAACATTGTACACACTATATATATTTGTATTAATGAGAAATACTCCCCAATGGAGATTAATACAATCTTACACTAGTGTCTGAGTCAGCTTTACGTACATCGACGACTAATATTACGGGCACTTGCTACATCCCCCAAATCTTTTACCAAATGAACATTTGGGCTAGGAGCTTAAAAAAACTAAATTATGAGCGCTTCGCGCACACATTTTCCTCCTACCCTAAAGAGAAAAGCTAATATGGATATGTGGTAACTCTGTTCATAATGGCTTAAAGAGATTGAAAGAAGTCACCTAGTGTGTTGCGGAGGCAATTTGAACCCGCGACCTCAACGTGCCCACTTCATTGACCATGATTTATCTTCATCAGGTTGATGTAAAAATTGGGCGCAAGTAAATGTTTACTGTATAAAGTGATTCATTCAATTTAAAAATTCGAGTGATTCATATTCACGCTATTTAAGTATCATTAAAATAACTGGTGTTTATACCAGAATGAAACATATATGTGTTTCATGTATATATTTATTACTTTCTCCGGATAAAAAAGAGTGTTCACTTAGCTTTTATTTTTTTATTTAAAAAAATGACCACTTATCAAATCAAGAAAGAATTAACCTTACTTTTTCAGATATGCCATTATTAAGTGTTAGGTGACCAAATTTCAATACTTATTTAATTAGGGGCATTTTAACAAAAATATCTATTTTTGCCTAGAAGTTAGTATTTTCTTAAAGAGTGTGCAAATAACTAAGTGGACACTTTTTAATCCGAAGGGAGTGCTAATCAATCATGATTAAGTAATAAATATTCTTATTTTAATGTTTAATTTGCAAAATTAAGTTGCATGCTTTAATATGTAAATACCGGGTATAAATAAGTATTTAGTTTTTAGTCTAAATACGTGAGGCGTGGGTGAGAAAGTACCCTTTATTTTTTGTCTAAGAGGCTCAAGTGGTTTACTAGTAAACATACAAGAATCGCAATTTGGGGTAAAAGAACTTAATTGGTATTCCTGTTGTCTTGTTATAAGTCAGTTTTTTTTTAATTTCATAGTCGGTGTCTGGTACTTGTTTTTTGGCTCAACCAAATTGAATTCACGCTGGAACGTCATACGATGAGAGTAAAACGCTTCTTATCAAAGACGACTCCATCCCCAAAGCTTGAATCTGATATCTCTGGTTACTGATAGAGGAAATCTATACATACGGTTGTAGAACGTCAACTAATTTATTTATCTTGATAGTGTAAATTCTTTACACTTTCAGTGTACGAAATATAAAGTAAATGTTTATTTGTATTATCGAAAAATAGGTCACGTATTTGGTGGAAGTTGCACTTAATTGTTTTCTTCATATAATGTTGTGACCAAAAATAGAAGACTTCATTAGATGCATTATTACCTCTTTTAGATAAATGGTAACGATATGCATATGAATGGGGCTCACGCATTGATTATACTTAGAAATGGAATATACAAGCAAAAAAAAATTTAAATATTTTTTAATTTGATAGTTGACCATGTTTTAAAAATTAATATTTACAAAGTACATTTATTAATCTGAATCTTTATATATATATATATATTGATTATTCAACATAAAAATGATAAAGCTAGTTAAAATATTGTGTAACATATATATATATATATATATATATATATATATATATAAATATTGATTATTCAACATAAAAACGATAAAGCTAGTTAAAATATTGTGTAACACATTTATGTAACAAATGTTGTGGTGCGATGGTAAGTATTTCTGCATCTCTAACAAGAGACCGTTTCGGGTTCAATGTATGGATTCAAACCTTATAGAATGGAGCTACCTTTGGTAGAAAAACGCTTTATCTCTAAAATAAGATTTTCCGGCGCGAAATCGGACTGGGATCAAATCCAAAGCGAATATCAAACACCGAGTAAAAAATAAAAAAGACATTGATTATTAGATCTTATGATCACGAAATTTAATACAATTTGATATTGTTTATTTTTTACTTTGTTTCTATCACAAGCAAAATTTATAAATGAAGAAAATTTCTCAAGAAGTTTTAAAGGGGTTGAACATTGAAAATAATGGTCTTGCACTGGTCCAGAGACTATGTAGTTAATGAATCAAATTCTATACAACACAGAAATAAATGGAGTTGTTCAAGGCAAAAAGAATTAAGGTAGAGGCAACATGAAGTCATGTAAAAATATGAAATTAGTTACGAAATTCATCATTAATTTGTCGCTAAATAGCTTATAGTTAACATAATTTTTTAATAATCTGTCAATAAAGTCATTTGTAATTCTTCAATTTTGTGCGGTCGACTATTTTATTAATTATTGTGGGAATTCCATAAAGATTATGACTTGGTTCAAATTGATTCTTTTTTTAATCTCCATACGTGCAATTCACTCGACACCAAGGACATTTTCAATTCTTTTGTACGTAATTATTGACAATCTCTTAATTTTTGTGAAAATCCATCTATGATAATAGACATCAAAAACTTTATATAGTTGATTTTTTGAAATCACCTCAAGCTATCCTGACAAGTCATCAATCTTAGGGTAAACTATTTCTATTGCATATGTTTACATTTTTCATCGTTGAATTGGATTAGTGAAGGATTTTTGCTGTATAAGCGACATAAATTGTCTGACCCTTTTTTTTCTTTTACCGAAGACTCAAGATACTAATACAGAATTTTGTATATTGTATTCTTGTTAAAATAGCAAGACGTATAAAAGTATATTTTGACACGTAAATAGAGCAAGTTTTTGGGGATCTAATTTGTTGGACGTAAAAAATAGATAAGCATTTACTATATTTGTCACATAATTAATTCGATCAAAACATTCCACAGTAGGAATTACTCACTTTCAAAGCAGCAAAGAGCAGTGACATTTGCCCACCCAAAATTAGTTTGATAAATGGCATCACCAACTCAATATTAAATCCTAATAAATACCATTTCAAGAGAAAATAAAAGCAACGTTGCATATTTTTGTACATAGCTTTTAAGGGTTGTGTGTTAATTTTTTCTTGCTTTTTTCGTGTTGTGTACACAAGACCATAAATTTCATATTTATGTATTGTTCTCGCCCCGAAATCTTACTCCTGCAGTTTTATCGGCTGATGAAATCGGGAGATAAATTAATTCCTTAAGAGATTTGAGCTGGAATTGGAACTCTAATTTTCAGCAATGGGTTCCCTAACTACTCCAGAAAGCGTTAGGACGATGTGATTAGACTAAGAGGTAAAAAAACATGAATACATCCGAGTAAAGTAAAGGATAAAGTAAAGATAGATAAGAGAATTGATTTGATTGGATTTGTGTGTGTAATATGTACAAAGAATGAGTATTTATAGTACAAATAGAAGAAAAAATTGTACAAAAAGTGCCCCCCCCCCTCCCATGTCGGTCGTCAAGTAACCCACTAAGTTCAACGGATGACTATGGGGGAGGTGGTGCCGAGTTTCTCGCCCTCTACTCCTCTTGCTCGGATAATGGCCCTTGCTTTCAGTTGTTGTTGGCCATTGCCGCTTCTGGGGGTATAGTAACCCTTTTGACTTGGTCATTGAGGCGTCTGCATCTGGGTGGGTCCCAGTCGTGCCTCTAACTGATAACTTCGGCTAAGCTGCCTTAGTAGCCGATGAAGTTTTTGTAGTCGAGGGTTAGGAGTAAATTCGGCTCCTGAGTAATTCGGATGTCACTGACTTCGGCTAAACACTTAAATTATTTTTGAGTGTTAACATGTATAAAGTAGGAATTTAATCTAAAGATGTTAATGGATGAAGGTCATTGAATTTCCTGGGAGTGTTAGTGTCGAATGTCGCGCAAGCGTTCATTTTGAAAGGGATACTAAAAGTAGTGTCTTCCCTTTGTTTATAGTGAAAAGAAAAGAGAAGATATTCAGATATTTTATCTAGGGAAAGACTTTCTTGATTGCCTTATTTTATAACCATGGGCTAAGATGTGGCTAAAGTCTCTCCGATATGATAGCATATGTTACGCTCGAGGTCTCTCGGGCCTCCCGTTGTACATATTTCTATATTCCATTTTGCTTTCCACACAATCCTAGATTGTTGTTGGTATAATAAACAGAGTTACACTGCTGGTTTTCAACATCCCTTACCATTAAATAAAACTACTATTATTAAACCATTCTCAATACAAGAGACATACAACAACAACAACACAATGTATCCAGTATAATCCTATAAGTGGGATCCGGAGAGCGTGAAATGTACACTGATCTTACCCTATATCCTAGCGGGATAGAGAGATTATTTTTGATAAATCCTCGGCTTCGAGTAAATTCTAGTCAGGCCAATGGCTTTTGAACAAAACGTTACGAAATGTAAGACCCTCGCTCTATATAATTCAATTCCACCGTAGGTCCGAGATGAGCCCACCATTCTTTCTCCACGCAATGATGAATCGCTAGCTCTAGATCACCTGCCTCGGCTTCCCCTTGCAAGTACTCGAAAAATTCGGCACTCGAAATAAAATCAATAAGCATAAGTCAAATTTCAAGACTCTCCTACATTCAACAATTTGTTCATTTGTTGCCAAGGTACAATAATAAACTCTCATTCATTCTTAGTTAAAGAGTACAATTCACTTATGTTGGAAATTAGCCTTTGGCGGGAGTTGCGACCGACCAACTTTAACGGCTTAAACACTTGTGTTACGTATGTTGGAGAATCCAGTTCTTCACACATGCATGATCTACTAAGTACGTAGATAACCGTAGGGCCAAGAATAGTCAAATTTCATTGAGAAATGAAAGAGATATTGGTTCACGAAGTAAGGTGTTTGAAGCATGGAAAAGTGTGGTGCGTGATCAATTCTCCCTCATCGGTAGAGGAAGAAAGAATTGTTGTGTATATAAGACTCGAAATTGATTTGGGGTTTGGGACCCCAAGGGGTATCCCATGTGTTTAAAGGAGGGAGTACCTAGATGTGCTTCGGTTCGAGAAAAGACCACACGCGCGCCGCCGCCGCCCGTCCGTCCGTTCCGGTTCCGAGTTCCGGGTTCACGGCCTTCTGATATTATCTTTTTGGGCTAGAAAACTTTGCCAGAAGTACAGTTTGATCCCAGAAGTTTCAGAAGTACAGTTTGATCCCAGAAGTTTCAGATGTACAGTTTGGTCCTTGAAGTTTCCAGAAAGTCAGAATTTGGACGGTCAAACAGAAACGCCACAACACTCAATTCAGCCATTTATTTTGGCTGAATTACTCCTCCTATAATGGACAATCCGTTGGGGTCCTTCACCATTTATTTTGGTGACATTACTACCTCCATAATGTCCATTACTTGGCCAGTAATGGCACTTATGGAGGCAGTTTTGTTGCTCCTCCCTCACCTATATAAACACCCCTTACACCATTGTTGAGGCACACTTAGAATATACACGAAAATACACAAGCAAAACAGTTTCTTCCTACATCTTCCAAGCATCATTTCGTTACTCAATATTCTTCACGGTAGCATTTGAGTTTCCTTTGCTCAAGTGTTCCATTGCTGTTTTATCTTGGGAGACAAATTGTCCAGGACGTATAAAGGATTCATACGGGGCAATATTGTCTTAAGGACAGAGTGCCACACTCGACTCAGCAAAAACAGTTTTTCAGTTTTTCTTGTTCATCTTTGTAATTTTCAATTTTCTAGTTGAATTGTAATTTCAATTCTTACATAAGCAATTACTTGTAATTTTCGTTCCTACAATCCTTTGTAATACCAACAACTTAATCTCTTCATCTTTCTTTTTTATTTTTCAAATCCTTCAAGGACTTTTGTTGTGACTTTTCATTAGAAGACCATCTCTCATAGTAATGTGTGAATAATCTTATTGGTTTCTTTCTCTTATTTTTCCTAATTATAATGATTACATCTACCATAATTCTTTTAGTCTTCTGTGCGTGTCCTAATCATCCACTTAGCTATAGTCATGTCACAATCAATCGGTGGATGAATTTCCTCCAAGCAATTTCAACAAAAATCAATTGAACAATCATGCACAAATCACATCGTAATTCTCACTCCCGATTTCAAATTTCCTATTTTCTTTGACATAAGATTGAAACAAATAATCATAGTATTTCAATCAAAAAAATTAACATAAACCCCAATAGACAACCTAAACCTATATGGCCTAAAAAACTAAACCTAGAAGAAATAGGAAGCAATTATCTTCATTTTTCCTAAAATATAATGTTTACTTTATTATTTCTGAAAACCAAGTGAAGTGCGTTAGAGGTTCTTATAAAAATTACGATACATATATACTACTATTAGTAGTTAAATTTGTTGTAGTAATTCTAGAAACTGAATTCTTAAGAATAAAAATTACGAATTTAAGTATATAAATGTAACATTATCGAAACACTTAGAAAGTTAAAAGTATTCCACAAATATTTGAAGAAAATTGTTGTCTAAAAAAGTTGTTTGCTTCTAAGTAATAATTGGGTCATATCTACAACATTTTCACACACACGGATTGAGATTTTTTTATTTCTCACGTGGTGTTCGATATTCATATTGAGGTTGATTAAATTCGAATCCCCACATTATTTCATAAATCCTTTCATATCTGAAGATTTTGAACTAAGTAGGAAGTCTTAATATTTAGCACTTTAAAATTAATTACAATTTTAATTACCTTAGATATACATCATATACATAATTAAATAATGTAACATAACTGTAATTCCTTCCATATATCTTTGAACTATATATACGAACTATAATATATATTATGTTTGAACTACTTTTCTACCCATAGTAGTTTTTATTCAGTCATATTTGTCTAAACTTCAATCATTATTTTTTTTTAAGTTTAGTCATATTTGCCTGAAGTTCGTTAAGGCAGAAATGTCTGAACTTCAGTCATATATAACTTCAACCAATGTAAAACCTAATTTCAGACACTAAATATATAACGTTGTTCTGAAGTGGTAGATATGAAATGTTGCTACAAGTTAACTAACGATGTCCAAATAATTAAAATTATTACTCAGTTGAACATAAAATCTCTCTTTTCTCTCTCCTCTCTCTAACGGTCAATAGCAACTACTCTTTAGCAAGTGAACTCATGCTCTACCTCCATAGAGGTGCTGGGAGGTCCCCCTCCGGCGCGTCCATCGGAGGAATTGACTCCTCCTGTAGGTAACTCACAAACTATGGAAGGAAATTCACCTAAACCTTCGTATGCTAACACAATTACCAAGGACTCAACATCTGCACAAACACCCACTCATCATGAAAGGGAACGGGTTGTAGCCAAACATACATCCCACAATGGCATCCCTGCCATTATATTTAAAAGGTTGGAGTACTATGGTATCATGACGGCAGATTGCCAGTACACATTAGTAGGTCGATTATGAATAGGTCGATTAGGTCGATTCTTGAAAGTTTGGCTACAAATTGATAAAATTAGGGCCCAATTCAAAGAGATGGTCATGGTAAAGGGAACTGCCACGATTGGTGTGTCGAGGTAGATGATAGAAGTGATAGACATGATGGAATGTTTTTGTGTGCTATTCCATTGATTTGATCAAGTTTATATACTATAAAATTATAGCTGAAATCATGATAATCAGGTATTTAATTATGATAATCATAAATCAGATCTTCAATTATGCTAATAAGATCTTCAATCATGCTAATCTAATCAATTATGAATATTTACAGAGATGTTAATCTAATCAATTAATATTTACAGATTCTAATATACCCCTTAGTTGAAACGGGAGGTTTGCGTACGTTGAGAATATCTCGAAAATCATCGAAGAGTTGCAACGGGAGTCCTTTAGTAAAAATATCGGCAATTTGATACTCTGAAGGGATATGGAGGCCGCGTACTTGACCTCGAGCGACTTTCTCACGTACAAAGTGTATATATATTTCAATGTGTTTAGTGCGTTGATGTTGAACTGGGTTATCGGAAAGATAAACCGCACTAACATTGTCATAGTATACCCAAGTGGCTTTTACAACCGGACAGTGAAGCTCCAGAAGTAAGTTTCGAATCCAACAGAATTCAGAGACGACATTGGCTACTCTACGGTATTCGGTCTCAGCACTTGATCTAGATAATGTAGGTTGCCTTTTTGCAGACCAAGATATCAAGTTATCTCTGAGGTAGACACAATAACCAGAAGTTAAGCGTCTAGTATCCGGACATCCCCCAGTCTGCGTCAATGTATGATATGAGTTTGCTGATGGAAGTTGGGTAGATATGGAGTCCGAATTTGAGTGTACCATAAATGTAGCGAATGATACGCTTTAATGCAGACATGTGATGGGTTCGTGGGTCATGCATGAATAAGAAAACTTGTTGAACCGCATATGATATATCAGGTCTTGTAAATGTTAAATATTGTAATGCACCTGCAAGACTACGATATTCCGTGGGGTCATTATAAGGATTACCGGAAGAGAAACTAAGTTTTGCTTTTGTGTCAACCGGTGTAGGAGATGGTTTGCAGGAGGACATACCCGCCCGCTCAATAATTTCCTCTGCATATTTCTTCTGTGAAAGAAATAGTCCTCCGAAATATCGGATGACGGAGATACCCAAGAAATAGCTGAGTGGGCCCAAATATTTCATAGCGAATTCAGATTCAAGCTTAGACATAATGGATTTTCAAAGATTCTCTGAAGAAGTAGTCAGGATTATATCATCCACATAAATGAGAATATATGCCATATATGTGCCTCGACGATAAATGAATAAAAAATGATCTGAGATGTTGTGAGAGAAGCCCAATGTAGCAACATAATCTGCAAAATGCTGGTACCAAGCTCGAGGGGCTTGTTTAAGTCCATATAGGGATTTCCTGAGCAAGCATACATAATCAGGGTGTTGAGGGTCACGAAAACCCGGTGGTTGGTGCATATAGACAGTTTCATTGAGATGTCCATGTAAGAATGCATTTTTGACATCAAGCTGAGTGAGACACCAAGATTTTGATAATGCAATGCTAAGGATTGTTCGAATAGTAGCCGGTTTGACCACCAAACTGAATGTTTCTCCGCAATCTACACCAGTTTGTTGTCATGCACCATCACCTACAAGTCTGGCTTTATGCCTCTCAAAAGACCCGTCAAATTTCTTTTTATGCCTGAAAATCCTCAAACTTTGAATGATATTAGCATTAGACGGTCGTGGCACCAAATGCCACGTCTTATTTAAAATAAGAGCATCTTATTCATCTTTCATGGCCATTTTCCAATTATGATCATTTAATTCATGGATGGGATTTGTAGGCAAAGGAGAAATGGAATTTTTAGTAGTGGTGTGAAGATTGAAGTCTTTTGGGCTTAAAAAATCCATGTTGAGCTCTTGTTTTTATTTGAGGGGATTGATGAGGAGTTGCATGTGAACTGGTTTGGGTAGTTTGTTGGGCATTTATTGGACTTTGTGGTGAGGAATGGGGAGGATTGGAGTGAGACAATGTGGGAGTATTGTCTATTACGACTGGTTGTAATTGAGCAGGAGTGGAGTCGATTCGAACCGAAGTTTGAACGGACTCATGAATCACCTGTGAGGGAGTAGAGGTTGAGTCCCTTAGATTAGGTGGTGTAGGTTGTAGAAATAATGGATTAATGGGGCGTGTATCCAGAAACTCATACGTTGCCGGTTTTTTATCATGTATTTTTTTAAAAGGGAAGGTATTCTTATAAAAAATTACATGTCTTGAAATGATTATTTTTCGACTCGATAAATCATAACATTTTAACCTCTATGATTTGCAGGATATCCCAAAAAAATACAAGGTGTTGATTTTGCTTGCAATTTATTCCGAGAAGTTGAGGGAAGTAGTGGATATCATAAACACCCAAAGACCCAAAGATGAGAATAGGATGGATCTTTTTGATAGAGAATATTCGTTGGTGTTTTGTATGCAGGCTTTTTGTTGGGAATTATGTTATGCAAGTAGGTAGTCATTTGTAATGCATGATGCCAAAATAAGGGGGGTAAGGAGGCATGAGTAAGGAGAGTTCGAATGATATTGTTTATGGTACGAATTTTTCTTTCGGCTTTTCCATTTTGAGAAGATGTATGAGGACAAGAGAAACTAAAGCGCATTCCATGGAATTCACAAAACTTGTGAAAGGACTCATTGTTGTATTCCCTCCCATTGTCACATTGAATTTTTTTTATTTTTCTTTCAAATTGTGTTGTGACATAACTATGAAAATTTATGAACATGGAATGTACTTGAGATTTATAGGCAACTGGAAAAGTCCACAGAAAATTTGTAAAGTCATCAAGGAATAAAACATAATACCGATGACCACCCGAACTAAGGATAGGTGATGACCAAAGGTCACTGTGCACAATATCAAATGGCAAAAAGGTTAGTGATCCCATTTTCACATTGAAATTTTTTTATTTTTCTTTTAAATTGTGTTGTGACATAACTATGAAAATTTATGAACATGGAATGGACTTGAGATTTATAGGCAATTGGAAAAGTCCACAGAAAATTTGTAAAGTCATCAAGGAATAAAACATAATACCGATGACCACCCGAACTAAGGATAGGTGATGACCAAAGATCATTGTGTACAATATCAAATGGCAAAGAGGTTAGTGATGATGAGTCATAAAAAGGTTGTTTTACTTGTTTCCCAAGGGAACAAGAATGACAGAAAAAATCATCTCGAAATTTATTACAATCAATAAAATTGTTCTGGCGGAGAAAGCTTAAAAAGAGCTCCCAGATGTCCTAAACGACTATGCCATAGTTCGGGAGATAAAGCTGCAACAGTAGAGGGTGTGGAGCTTCCAAAAGAAGGTCTTGTGGTTATTGGATAGAGATTACTCATGCCGTTACACCTCATTAAATGCATTCCCCGTCTGAAAATCCTTCACATAAAATCCGAACGGATCAAATTCAACAGAAACATAATTACCAATGGTGAATTTTGGCATGGAAACAAGGTTTTTGATTAATTTTAGGGCATGTAGAACATTTTTTAAAGCTAAGGGTGGATCGGGTTTGGGTAATAATGCATTTCCACAACCAATAATTGGAATAGTATGGCCACTACCAACTGTAATATTATGATTATTGCTCTTATTTAAATAAGACGTAAGATTACCTCCATTTGCAGTCATGTGAGATGTAGCCCCAGTGTCCATGTACCACTGATCATCCGGAGGAGCAATTGACATAGTGTGCATAGCTTGTTGAATATCAGTTGGTGCATAAGCTGACAATGTGGGCTTGAGTCCTGGGGACCAATATAGAAGGACGATAGGATGTGTTTGGCTTTTGAAATTGGGCTTGATTTGTTGTTGGATACGGGCAAGGAATAGAAGCAGCACACGGCCTATTTGGAGAATAGGCCCAATGCGGATAAAATGAGGGGTTTGGCCTATTGTAACCCCAATTAGAATAACTAGACAGGAGTTGGTGTTGCCCTCCTTGTTGTTGTCGACCAGAAGCAGTCCCATTTCTTTTCCCTTTGTCGCCTCGATTATTACCCCCACCACCTTTGCAACCTCGATTGTTGTTGTAGTTACAGTTGTTGTTGTTGTTTGGACGATGGACACCTTAATTTCTATTTGTATTCATGATGTCATCGTTTGAAGTATGAAGAGCAGAGGTGTCGGTCGAGTGTGCAATCTTCTTCGCACGTGTCGTTTCTTCTAAAACGAACATGGATCGGGCTTTGTAGAAGGGAAGAAGGGAGTCGTCGTGATGAATATAGGAAGCAACAGTGGAATAGGCATTAGTTAAATCGGAGACCATTTGAAGTACTAACCTATCATTTGACACGACGGCGCCGACGTTTGAAAGTTGGTCCGCTAGTGATTTTAGATGCTGGCAGTAAGATGAAACATCTGGGAAATTTTTCATCTGGACGACGGAAAATTCTTGTTCGAGGTATAGTGCCCTCGAGTTCTTGTTGTCGGAAAATATGTCCTTCAGCCGAGTCCATGCTAATTTAGCAGTGGAGTCCCGTTCAAGAATTGTGTTCAGAAGGTCTTCGGATATGGTGTTGTAAATCCATTGTAAAACAATGGCATCAATCTGTGACCAGAGTTCAGGATCTGTATGTTTGAGAGATAGGGATGTGTCTGTTGTCGATGTTTCCTTCGAATTTGGAGTGATATGATCGAGAACTTTATAAGCCCTAGCATGGATTTTAAAAAGTTCTGACCATGTTATGTACTGACCCTTTTCAATGTCAAGATTGATTTTGATGAAGTATTGATGTTTGACACTGTTAAAGCTGGATGGAGAGTGAGATTGGATGGGGAAGATGATTTCGGGTCAGTTGTTTGGTTTGCAGCCATGGCGAGACAGTGAAGGAAGAGAACAGTTTCAGACATAAAGAGAAGGCGTCGGCTAATTTGATAGGTAAATTAACCTAGTATTTTGATACCATGATAGAAGTGATAGAGATGATGGAATTTTTGTGTGTGTTATTCCATTGATTTGATCAAGTTTATATACAAAATAATTATAGCTGAAATCATGCTAATCAGATTTTTAATTATGCTAATCATAAATCAGATCTTCAATTATGTTAATCAGGCTAATCAAATCTTCAATCATGCTAATCTAATCAATTATGAATATTTACAGAGATACTAATCTAATCAATTAATATTTACAGATTCTAACAGTAGAAAGATTGAAGCCAGAAGTGAAGTGCACTTCTGTAACTTGGCAAAAACCTAGCAATGGTATGATTAAGCTTAATACATATGGAAGTTACTTCAAGGATACTAACAAGGCTGGTATTGGTGGAATTTTTAGAAATTAGGAAGGGAATATGATCATGGCTTTCTTTGTTCCTATCAACTGTAGTAGCAATAATCAGGCTGAAGTTTCAGCAGTTGAGTATGGGGTGAACTGGTGCCTTCAACAGGGGCTAGCAAATATCCATATTGAACTAGACTCATTTGTAGTCTCTGAAATGCTCAACAACAAGGATACTAACAACTTGAAGCTCAAGCATATCATCAAGAATATCTCCAATTCTATCACTCATACATCTTACAAGATCACTCATTATTTTAGGAAAGCCAATAAAGTGGCTTATTTTTTGGCTAAACATGCAACAACCAGTGGAAATAAGACATGTTGGATATAAAGCAGTACATGAAGTAAATAAATATTACAAGTGCTTCGAAAGGATAAACAACAAAGATTACAACAAGAAGTTGTCAATCTTTTAATCTCGAACTAGAACTTCAAATTTGGATCTTGTATTCAGAAATACAAGAACATGAACTGCTACACTTGTGGCTTGTAGAACCGCTGAGAATCTGAACGGTTAGAGTCCTTTGAGTTTCAAGTTCACACCTGAAACACTTAGCAATCAATTAGATAATCACAACACCACCGACTGAGTCGAGAGATGGCTCTCTGTATAGTCTCCCAAGATAAAACAGTAAAGAATCAACACTACAAAGCAAATAGGTTTATTCTGACGAAGAAAACAAACATGAAACGACTTGCTGAAGAATGGAAAATTTAGAGGAAAATGAAGAGTTTCTGCTTTTGTTCAAGACTTGTGTTTTCTCTTTTTCTTCTCTCTTTTCCTGTTTTTTTCTTTCTTCTTCTACTGTCTTTTTCTGCTCCCTACCGTCTATTGTCCCTCTCTCTTTTATCTCTTGTCTTTCTCTCTTTTTGTCTCTTCTCAAAATTAGAATAAGGTCTTCACTTTATAGTGTTTAGGAGGATGACCTCTCAACTAGCCAACTAATGACTTTCAATAGTCATGTAATGACACTTATTGAGGGGTTACAATCAGCCAAATAATGCCTGAATTCAAGTGTCAAGTAATGGAGATTCAATGCTCCAAAACCAGCCCAAGAGACATAAATTTTCTGCCTTCCGTCGTGAGCCTCTTCCCAATTTTATCTTTCTTAAAATTCCAGGGACCAAACTGTAAATACTATCAGCCTAGAAGCCCGCAGCCCGCAACCCACAACCCAAGCCCGGATCGGGCGGCGCGCGTGTGGGGCTAACCTTGAACCCAAGCACACCTAGGTCCTCCCTCCTTCAAACACATGGGTTACCCCTTGGGGTCCCAAACCCTTATTCATTTTTTAGGCTTATAAAAAGAACAATTCTTTTTTTTCCCACCGATGTGGTAGATTTGTCCCACACCATATTTTCATGCCTCAAACACCTTGCTAAGTGGATTAATATCTCTTTCATTTCTTAACGGAATTTGACGATCATTGGCCCTACGGTCATCTACTCACTTAGTAGATTATGCACGTGTGAAGAACCAAAGACTCCAACATACGGGACCCGAGTGTTTAAATCATTAAAGATGGATGGACGCAACACCATCAAAAGCAAATTTTCAACCGGACCTTCTATCACTCTCTTCAACAACTTCTAATAGAGGTAAAGGGACTGATTCAACTGGACAAATGGTGAATCCCTACTTTTAGGAGGAGATATGAGAAGTGCAACTTTTTGTTTGTTGATTTACTTTGTAAAGTTTAGGTAAAGGATTTGTATAGGCTTTTCCCAGATTGCTTGTCAATCTCTTTTTTTGGAAGAAAGCAAGGTTCCACGTCCCCATCTTTTCATTTGTAAGTTATTTCAATTTCAATATATTATGGTATGGGTCAAGCCAACCCCCTACACCTTAGGCTCACAACCTAATGGCGATGGCTTAATATAAAAAAATATTCAAATAATTAGTACTCGTGAATTTTTTTAGGAGTTCTAAATTCTAAAAAATAACAACTTATGAAGTTCTTGATAACTTATATATTCATATTAAGTGGATTTTTCATTAATAGCACTATTTATGCCCTCCCTGACAACAAATTATGGTGAGATATTATTGAGTGTTCAAAATACAATAACATTTTTTTTTCAAAATATATCATACGTAACACATACACTAGAGGACAATGGCGGAGCCAGAATTTTCACTAAGGGGTTCAAAAATATAAAGAAGTAAACACACGAAGAAAATAAGGGGGTTCAACATCTACTATATATACATAAAAAATAAATTTAACCTTATATATACAGTGTAACTTTTCGCCGAAGGGGGTTCGAACCCCCTTACCTCTACCTAGTTCCGCCCCTGGCGGGCATACATACATACGGTCATGCATGCATACATACATACAGTAGTCGTCATACATACATACACTGACCATCATGCATACCTACATACATTGGTCGCCATACACAAATATAGTAAAAATCTGCTATAAAATTAAAAAAATCTAGCTATTCTTTGTAATAAGTTAAAAGTATTGCTAAAACGTGTAATTAGTGGCTTAAATCATTATATCACGTAATCTTTCCATTTATAATCAATACAAATACATGATTTGGTCAAACCCAAACCCGTAAACAGACTTGTAGCTCCACGTTAGGTTATATATTGGGGTTTAAATGCATATTTTATTTCCTTTTAACATATATATTTCAAAACTTAAACTGATTTATAAAAAGGTCTTCAAGTTCCATTAGGTTTCTGAAGTCCTTCAAATTCCAAAAGCAGTAGGATATCTCTAGGGTTTATTATAATTATCTCTTCCTCATAATTTCTAGTTTCATTTACGATATGTATTCAGATGAAGAGGAGGAAGTTTTCAGTGATGAAGGCATCATTGATGAATCCATTCACTCTCACAATCAGAAACATTACAAAATCTTGAAGGATACTGATATACTTCAACTATTGAAAGAAGATATCGCGAAAACTTCAACAATTCTCTCGGTCCCACGAGACGTTTCGTTAGCACTCCTTCACCTTTTTAATTGGAACGTCAATCGAGCCAATGAAGAGTGGTTCACTAACGAACACGAAGTTCGTAAATCTATAGGTATGTTATCTAACAACAACTGCTTTTCAGTCCCAACAAACGAAAACCCTTTGAGGAAAAAAAGTAATCATGTGATCAATTGTGGGATTTGTTTTGAGGAATATTCTATTGATAAAGTTGCTTTTGCTACTTGTAATAAACATCCTTTTTGTAAGGTATGTTATGAATGTTACATTAGCACGTCAATTAATGAGGGTGGTCCTAATAAATGTCTCGGTTTACGTTGTCCAAAACCAAGTTGCGGCGCTATAGTAGGTGAAAGTATGATTATAGCGTTAGCGTCTGAGAAAGATCGATTGAAGTATTACCATTATTTGTTTCAATCTTATGTCGATGAAAATAAGAATTTCAAGTGGTGTCCTGCCCCGGGATGTGAATGTGCTGTTGAATTTGAGATAGGGAGTGAGAATTACGATGTGATTTGTGATTGTTTCAACGGTTTTTGTTGGAATTGCATGGAGGAAAATCATCGCCCGATTGATTGTGACACTATAGCTAAGTGGATTTCTAGGAATTATGAAGAAGCCACCAATACCAATTGGATTTTGACTTTCACTAAGAAGTGTCCTAAGTGTGACAAGTCAATTGAGAAACATACGGGATGTAAGCATATGACTTGTAGGTGTGGTTATGACTTTTGTTGGATTTGTTTAAAAAAATGGGGTACTTGTTATAATAGATGTAATCGTTATGAGGAAAAAAAAGAGATAAAAGAAGCAAAAATATGTATTCTAAAGTACATGCATTTTTATGAGAGATGGTTATCTAATGAAAAATCAAAACAAAAGGCCTTAAAGGATTTGAAAAATATGAGAGATGAAGGATTGAAGGAATTTAGTGAATTGCACTCTTTACCTGAGACTGAGTTTGAATTTATTATAGAAGCTTGGAAACAAATTGTTGAATGTAGGAGGGTGTTGAAATGGACTTATGCTTATAGATTTTATTTACCAAAAGATCAGGAGGAAGCGAAAACCTGTTTTTTCGAGTACTTACAAGGAGAAGCTGAGGTAGGTCTAGAGCGACTTCATCACTGCGCGGAGAAAGAATTGATGGATCATCTTGGATCCACCAATGAAGTTGATTATACACAGCAAGTGTCTTACAATAATTTCGCCAGTTTTCGTTCGAAACTCATTGGCCTGACTAAAGTTACTGGAAATTACTTTGACAAGTTGGTTATGGCACTAGAAAATGGACTCAAAGATGTGAATAATTCAATAGAATTCACTAGAAAAAAGGGAAGCACCAGTGAGTAGCAACAACAATCATATTGTTGAATCAGGTATTATGTGGAGGTGTGATAGGTGCACTTATTTGAATCAAGATTTTGATAGAATTTGTCAAATGTGCTTTGGTCAATGAAGCAAATTTAATTCACTAAATTTAGAGGGTTTTTGTTTTTTTTTTTTGCTTAGCAAGTTGGGTGAAAGATTATAGATTATTTAATAAACTTATAAAGCTTGGTTTTTTCTCAATTTCTTGTGTGCAGAATTTGTTTTTATTTAATTTCATTTGTTTCCAGTTATGATCATGTCAAATTTTGTTTGTTTTAATTTCTATCTCAGGCATGCTTTTTGATTAAGCTTGTATTTCTCATATAAAAGCTCATTTTTTTGTTGTACCAAGAATATTGGTTTCAATAGTAAGGGAGGTTGGAAATAAGTGCCAACAACAATTTAGGATTGTGTGGAAAATTCCTTGGTTGCACGAATTGTGCGGCAAATAAAAGCCTGATATTTAATTTAAGTGAAGAAAAGGGTAGAGAAACGAGTGCATTATTCATATAATTTCATGATTTTCGAATCTAACAATACTTCATAGACAAAGATTATCTGGACGGAAAGAGAGAAGAGACATTAACCTGATTGATTGATTTATTTCTTGCTGATGGCCTATATGACTTCTGAAAAAATCCACATTGTTTCTCAGTTACTTGGTTAAGCCATCTGTTTTGCTAAAATGATACTCCATTACCCTAACCAGTAGTAAAGAGGATTCATTAACGTTTTCTAAAGGCCAGAAACTTTCACGTATATAAATATAGTGAGTGTGCGTGTGGAGTTTAAGTATATCAATTTCTTTTTATAATCGTGATGCCCGAGGCAGTTTACGCGCACTTCGACTAATTCCACGGGATACCTGCCAACCTCCCACCAGCAATTGGTACCAGGTAACTCTGCCCACCAAAATTAAAACATATAGGGAAAAACCGCATAGCATATCAATTATGAGAAAGAATTTCAAAGCTGAAAATTCTAACTTTGTGTCAGGAAATACGGGTCAAGGGAGTAGGGATCATGGATGGAACTAGGGAGGGGAAGGGGTTCATCTTTCGCCTAAAAACTACACTGTGCATATAAGACAAATATTTTTTTATGAATATAAATTAAATGTTCATGAATTCCTTTGTCTTCTTAGCGTGTTTATTCTTTTATTTTTTGAATTTCTTAATGAAATTCTGCTCCCACCACTAGACAGTTTCTATGGTGTATATGCCTCCCGAAAGATAACAGAAGTGTGTAAAGATTTTCTCGGGCCGGACGGAGATTGACTCATTTGTGTATTGTATATGTACAGATTTGTTATAAGATATTATCGTAACTCGTAGTTTTATTCCAATCCGTCCCAAATTTCATCTCTTGCTGTTGCTTGTACATTGTTGAAAAAGACTGTGATTTTATTAATTTAATCAGGCATGGTCCTCTATTCTAATTTTCCAGCCAACAAAGTATATAAACTTTTATGAATAGATAAAACAACTTTGAAAATACATTTAATGAAGTTGTTGTGGCAGAAATGTTACAAGAACGAATCACCAAAAGATTATGATGGAGTGATAAGTACTTCTCTATTCTTAATCAGAAGTCTCGTGTTCGAATTTTGAAATAGAATCATTTTTTATAGAGAGTATGGTTTTACCCTAAAATGAGACTTCTTAGGTTACTGAACACCAAATGAAAAAATATATAATAACAAGATATGATGGTGAGAAAGAAAAATCTAACCTACCACGTTTTTTCTATATTGCTCGAATTCTCTAAAAATGCTACCGCATTCGTATCGAATTCTTAAAAAATGTACATATTAATTTGCGCCATCCAAAGCAACATAGCCACTATCCTATATTTATTGTGTGAATAGTCGGATTAATCATGAGAAAGAAATGGATATTAATTTGCAGGATTCTATAAGTACAATATATGAACTATATATCCGCGAAACATTTATATATAGTTATATTATGAAAGTAACAAGTTAATTTTAAGACTAGTGGTATTTACACAAGTTATGTATGTTTATATTAGTGCAATAGTAATCATGCATTATATTATTTACGAAACCTGATTACAAATAACTGGAATTTGCAAAATTAGTAAGTTATTTTAGCTAACATACAAGTAATTTAACATCATATTTTAATTAAATAGGACATAATTTATTTCAGTTAAGAGGAGGAAAGATAAGAATATTATCAAATAAATAGTCGTGTTAAGAAAAACTATATCTTATTCTTTATAGTATCCTAATAATAATAATACTTTGGAAAGAGGAAAATATAATTTAAAATCTTTTGCATCCCCTCTTTGATTTGTGAGTAAAGTGGAGAAAAGAATTTGGTTTAGGTTAGCATTCACTATAACTACTAAAGAAACAAAAATTAGCTACGAATTAATTTTATAGTTAAACAACAAATTTCATCACCTAAGCCTTTCTCCGGTTCAAAAAGAGTGTCTACTTAGTCATTTGCACACTATCCAAAATAAAAATAAGTAATTTGACTAAAATACTCATAATTAAATAAGTATTGAAATTTGGTCACCTAACACTTAATAAGTGCAAATCTGAAAAAATAAGGTTAATTATTTCTTGATTTGATAAGTTGACGCATTTTTTAACCCAAAAATAAGGGCAAAGTAGACACTTTTTTTATCTGGAGGGGTGTACTATTTATTGACGGATATGTGAACTATCACAAAAATATATTGACTACGAGCAAGTTAGTGATGAATTAGCGATAAATAATAGTTAATTTAAGTTTTTTAAAATTTGTAGATGTGGCTTGTGCCTTATATAATTATGAGAAAATAGTCAAATAAGCCCTAACTTTTGGGTGAAATCTCAACTACACACCATATCTATACCTAATACCCCTGGTGAATTTAAAAGTGAAATACTATACCACTAAATGCTGACATGTCCATGTGTGTGACTACACCTACACCCAGTCGTTATAAAATACTCCATGTGGCAGTCCAAATCATCAAATATTACTTCATCTTCCCTCTTTTAATTTCTACCTGACCCACACCATTTTTTTCCAAATCAAAGCTCTAATCTCTCAATCTCACCTCTTTTCAGCCATTTTCGAAGAGTGAAGCTGTCTTATTTGTGTCGAAATTCTTTGTAGTGAAAAGAGGGTTAGTTTAATTTAGTGTTAGGGCTTGTAATTTTTCCCCAATTCTTGATCATATCTGCTTGTTTATGAATTTGGTAGGGTTTGTAATGGAAAAAATCAACTTGAATAGACTGTGTATGGACGAAGCTTAACCAATGCTCAAAGTCGTAGTGCATTGTAGACATAAAAATTTAATGCAAATGCAAACTTCTTGGTCGAAGCCGAACCCTATTATAGTGTATGATTTTTCCTTCTAATGTTGATTATCAACTTGTAATTTCTTTTTGCAAATAATTAAAATTTCTGCTCGTTTATGCCTTGTTTTGTTAATTTGCAGCCTATGCATTAAAATTCATTGCATTGCTAATAACACGTAGGATAATACCAAATAGGGTGTTATACAAAGACTCAAAAAGTGTACCAAATAAGAAATTATTAATAAACAAAGCTAACGCATACATTATTTTATCTAATATATTCTACCAAACGACCTCTAAGTGCTATCTAACAAGACTCATGAATTGATGTGACATTTCTCCTTTTTAGGCCATCTTCCAACTCAAATGGATCACCAATTCAGTACTATTGTCAACTTACACAAAAGTTGTAGGTTATAAATCGGATTGCAGGTAACAAAAACGGGGTTAAAGTGTAGTCGAAAGGTTAAACAAAGCAGAACGCTAAGTTGAGAGATGGCTCTCTGTCTTTAAGACAAAATTGACCCATATGAATATTTTTACGGTATTAGGCAATAGTCTCCCAAGATAAAACAACAACTAATCAATTGTACAAAACAAATACAGTTGATTCTAGCGAAGAAGATGAATACGAACAGATTGCTAATGAAAGAGAACGAATGAGTGTATTCTGCTTTCTATATTTCCGTTTTCTGTTATGTATGTCCTGGACGATGAACAGAACAGAACAGAAAAGAAAACATTTGAGTAATTGTGTTTCCTCTGTTTCGATCAGAATCAGAAAAATGTGTTGTATTTGTTCTCTAATGTGTGTATTTCCATTTGAACAGAGATGTTCAATTTATAGAAACAAAAAGAGAGGCAACGTCTTCAATGTTCGTAATTGTTACATATTTATGGCCAATAGTTACGTCTTGAAAACCGTCGTAACGTTCTGAGAAATTAAGCAGTCAATTGTTACGTCTGTTGATTTTAGAATTGTTGTAATGTTCCGAGACCTTCAGAGACCAAAATGTAAATAGATAACATTTCAGGGACCAAAATGAAAGTTTCGGAAGAAAGCAACAGATTAACAGCTCACGACCCGTGACCCGTGACCCGTGACCCGTGACCCGTGACCCGGACCCAGACCCAGACCCGAGCCCTAGCCCGGACGGACTGGCGGCGGCAGCGCGCGTGTGGGGCTTAGCCCCGAACCCAAGCTCACCTAGATCATCTCCCTTCTAAACACATGGGTTACCCCTTGGGGCCCTAAACCCTTACTCAAACTTAGAGTTTATATATTGTATAAACTCTCCATCTTTTACCAATGAGGCAGATTTGTCATTTTGGCCAAAGACCGTCCATCTTTTTATGTCTCAAACACATTACTTTGTGTATCAATATCTCTTCCATTTCTTAACGAAATTTGACGATACTTGGCACTAACATCATCTACTCACTTAGTAGATTAGGCATGTGCGAAGAAATTTCCGACATGCAGGGGGCCCACATGTTTAAGTCATTAAAGATGGGATAAACCCAATCTCACATTAGTAAAATTTCCAACAAAAGCTTGTAAAGAAACATCGGCAAAATTAGGATTTTGAGTTATAAGTTCTAAAAATTATTCGTATATATTAAATAAATTTTTTAAACACAAAATAATGAGTCAAAGCTATCGATAACTGTCGAATCTATAAACAGACTCGTAGCTCTGCCCCTTACTAGAAACTTGGTAGGTTTAATTGTCGCTGTTAAGTTATAAAATGCAGCGTGCAATCATAAGATTCTCTTGTACCTACTATAGTCTCCATGAAACTAACCTTAATTATATTTGTTGTATCATATCTTGTTCTATTTTTAAATTTTAGTTAGAAGTATGTGGTGTATCTAAATGGCAGATTTTTGGATGGCCTAAGTACGATAAATTAGTTAATAAAATGATGAAAGAGTAAAACATAAAGGGCAGGCCAGGTTCGTGATTGCAACTTAGTTTTATAGTTGACCAAGTGCAAACCTAATCCACCAAATATTATGCTATTTTTGTCAAGAACTAGACCACATTTGACTTTTGCTTCTTTTAATAATAATTATACTATACATTTTGTACTTTGTGACATGGTATCTAGAATCATGTACTGCCTAGCATGTCTCAATTTTTTTTTGTTTCTTCCTTTCTTGTGAAATCTTTAAAATGTTTATTCTTAGAAAAGATCTTATAACTTCTATTATTCATTTTCACCATCTTAATTAGTTGAGTGAGCTAATCTTTTTTATTTTTAAAACCATCATATTTTCTCAACAAAAAAAACGTTAAATATGTTTTCATGTCACAAAATTTGGTATATGGTATTCATTGGTTCGACTAATTCATATTCATGCCACTGAAGAACTATTAAGGGGAAAGCGTTTTTTACCAGTAATTTTTTTTATTTCCAGAATTGGAACTCGAGACCTTTAAAATAAAGGCAAAGAAATTTTATTAATTGTATCGTACTCTCGACAGGGGAAGTAAAACCACTCTTATGTTAAGATAAGCATAACATATCATTTATGTGCTTTTGCAGGCACCTTAATATATATTCATAGTCTGCAGAAATGACAAAATGTGCCTTTTAAGGAAGATGAACAATACCACCACCACTAATACTACTTAAAAATACATGCAATCTCATCATCACTAGTACCTGAAAATTGAGATAAAGAAAAAAAATTCCAATAGACCCTTTATTAATTAGACATATACTAGTTGATATGTTAGGTATTTTGATCATCCAAAATATTTTTTTTAAAAGAAGGAAAGAATCTCTAGAAAAGATAAAAGACCAAAAACTAAGGCATCATTTCCCAACCCTTTTACCAAAAAGACAAAGAACGTGCATAAGTGTGAGACTTAGAGCATGCCTTGCAAAAATGCAAACATAACAAACTAACAAACACACAGAACAAACATTAAATATTTCTAAACAATTATAATTTGGTTTAATCATTCATGTTAAACAAGTCATTTTGCCTTCATGACATATTCTTACATCTTCTCTCATCACCACACACTTAATATTTTTTGGATTCTCGCTCGGTGTTTAATAATTGTATTGGAACCCGACTAATTCGGATTTGCGGCGTGCAAGGCTCATTTAAGGGGAAAATAAGGTAAGGTCCCTATAAGACTCTTTTTCTCATATCCAAGACTCGAACTCAAAACATGTGATTAAGGTGGAAGAGATTTTATCTATTCCTTGGTGGTTCACACACTTTGATATTTCAGTCAATTAAAGAAAGAACAAGTAAATGAAGACAAGGTTTTCATAAACTCCAAAGACTTATATAAAAAACCTTAACATTGTCTCTTTTTGTTTAAACAACTCTCTCAATTCCTCTCCTCTTAGTCCTTTTTTTCTCTTAAACATCTCTCCCTTTAGCTCTCATGGAACAAGAACAAGTATATGATTCCACCAAAAAATGGAGTCCCAAAGTTCCAAAACAACAAAAATTTGTTGGTGTAAGACAAAGACCTTCTGGAAAATGGGTTGCAGAGATCAAGAACACAACTCAGAAGATCAGAATGTGGCTCGGGACGTTTGATTCAGCTGAGGAAGCTGCGCGCGCTTATGATGAGGCTGCTTTTCTTCTCCGAGGATCAAATACGCGAACGAATTTCCATAACCATGCCCCTGTCAACCCTGCTCTTTCTATGAAAATCAGAAACCTCCTCAACCACAAGAAAAAACTCAACAAGATCAATCCCAAAAGTACTACAAAAAATCCCACCGCTAGTACTATTTCAACTTCAAAAAGTTCACTTAGTGTTAGCAATAGTGGATCAAGAAGTCATCAAAAAAATAAAATATTTAATGATGATGCATACAAGCCTGATGTGAGTTTCTTTATGGCTGAATTAGATCAAATGGGGTCTAACAATATTGATCATACATCAACTTTTTCAACTGATTTTGATAAGATTCTTTTGGATGATAAAAAAATTGGTAACTTTGAGGAGGTACCAAAAGGAAATCTTGAAGATCATATACCTGAATTTGAACACATGAATGTTGAAGAGAGGCAAATATCAGCATCACTATATGCTATGAATGAAGTGAATGAGTATTGGGAGAATTTTCATGATTGTAATAATGATGCTGCTTTTTGGGATTTGCCTATGTTGTACCAAATGTTTTGTCCAAGTTAGGAATTATTTTAGGCCTTTCAAATCCCACTAAGCCTGATTTTTTTCTAGAATAAATATCTGAGGTGGGAGATGTAAGAAAAAAATTATCAGTTTGGCCCTTAGCCTGAGTATTATATTTGACTTGCAGTATATATCTAGCTATGTTCGAGAAAGCTCCACTTGAATTCATTTAATTTTTTTTCTTTCAAATGTTTTGTTCAATTGCTTTAGGACTTTCTTAATTTATTATCTTCATAATTGAAGTTAATCATCAAATCAAGCTCCTCAATGAGTTTTATTGAGCTTTTTTAGTATCTTGGGAATTGAATTAATAATGAACTTATCCACCTTCTGTCGTTGAAATAATTATAATTTTTTTTCAGTTTCTATAAACACATACACTGTTGTCTAATAGAAATTGAAAATAATAATACTATTAATTTTTTCTTTGCGAATATCGATCGATAATTTCATCAATCGACAAAATATGTGCAATAACTTTCATCTTATCTCTTTTGGCTTGAAATAAAACTGTATACACGTCAGTTATTTCTATTAAAGAACTTACAAATAATTAGAATTGAACTGAAAATGCACCAATATTTTAAAGAAAAGAATGCGACTATTAATGCTTTGTCACGGATTGTTTTATGCTTTTTTCCCCCACTAACTTGGAAAAGATTCAAAAGCCAACTTCAAAAAAACAAAAATAAATAAATTAACAAAAGTAGAAATCCAAGATCAAACTAAATATTACTCCTTCAATCCCAAATATTTATCAAAATACTATCAATTTATTTAACCAAGATATGTTAAGTAGTTTTTTTTATTTTACCCTCATATTAATTAACAACATTTAAGAGGTTCTCATCCTTGATGGAGTAAATATTTATTGAGGTGAGATAATATGATAAAATATGTTAAGAGGATAAAATAGTCAAAATGTTATCCATATAAATACTTTTCTAAGGAACGTATAAATGAAAAATATCACAAATATTTTGAGGCAGAGAGAGTATTATTATTATTATTAAAAATGATAGTTTCATAAATATGACTTTCACAAAAGTTTAATAGAAGACCCTAGAAAAGTAAAAATGTATTTTCCCTTTTTAGCACATCAAGAAATAAAAGTTGTACAAATTTCCAAAAAGCACCTATAATAATTATTGTATCTCGTCTCAAATTATTTATCGTGGTTAATAAAAATAGTTGTCTCAAATTATTTATAATTTTAGAAGCTTTAGACATAATTAATTATTTTTTCTCCAGTTTATACTTGATAGAATTTCGTTATTAATAAAAATAATACATAAATAAAATAAATATTTAATGGAAATAATTATAATTTAAATATAAATAAAAATAAAATATATCAAATACAATCACATACGTATTTATTAATGAGCATGCAAAATAAAAAGTCATGAATAATTTGAGACGGAGGTAGGGAAAATAAGAAGTGGAGTTACACGAGGGAAAAGCACAAAGAGGGTATATGTAATGCGAAATAGCCACGTCATCACTTATTTACCTTTCCCTTTCTTCAATAAAAAGACACCTCTTTTGAATCAAAATTTCAATTGCATCCCTTTACTCAACTAGGTGAGTTTGTTCTTCATTTATTTGTTTATTTATACTCTTATATTGATTTTTTTTGAGTTCGGTTCTTGATATTGTGTGTGTTTCATTGATTTTAGTATGTTTTGTGAAGTTTAATGCTTTCTCATTACTGGGTTTTTGTTTTCTTTAAGTTCTGTTTATTTTTATTTTGCTATTCTAGTGTATTGCAGTTTGGTTCTTGATATTATGTGTGTTCAATTGATTTCAGTTTGTATTGTGAAGCTTAATGCTTTATGCTTTCTGGGTTTTTGTTTTCTTTAAGTTCTGTTCATTTATTTTTTATTTTTTATTTTTACTATTTTGGTGTATTTCAGTTTGGTTCTTGATTATATTTTGTCCCATTGATTTCAGTTTGTTTTGTGTAGTTTAATGCTTCCTGCTTACTGGGTTTTCGTTTTCTTGAAGTTATTTGTTGTATTTTGATGCTTTTTCAGTTTGGTTCTTGATACTGTATTTTGTTCAATTGATAATCGTGTTGTTTGTCCAGTTTAGCGCTTTAAGATTTCCGGGTTTTATGTTTTCTTGTAGTATCTTTTCTTATTTGTGATGATAATGGTATGTACTTCACATATGATCATGGTCGGTATTTATATGTGTGTGTTCTATGCAGTGGCTGACCCAGAATTTTTAAAATATGGGTGCTCAATCACTTCTGCTCTGAAGTTGCTATTGAGATCGGGTGCTCAATTAATATATTTATACAAATTACTAGTTTTTCCATATGTATAGTAGTGTTTGACTTCAAAACTAAGTGGGTGTTTGAGCACCCATATCCTTTAACTTAAGTCCGCCATTGGTTCTATGTGTGCGCATATATACAAAGGAGAAACAAATTGTAATTACAACTACTATTATTTCAAGTTTCTACTGACTAGTAAGATTTTAGTTGAGCTTCATCTTTTGGTTTGGGTTACATTAAAACCTCACTGGCAATGAGGACCTAGGCTGAAGATCCTCTCATATCACTCCGTTTTTTTTGTACTTGTCATCATTTAAGCTCATTACTACTTTTCCCCTACATACCCCTTCTTCCCCTTTGTATGACCTGTTGCTGTAGGGCTCATCAATTGACTGTCTTGGTGAATCTTGTCAGCCCCTGCATCCTCATTTAAATTCCTCTTATTGAGCCTTGATATGTGATTTGCTGATCTGAACTCGTTTTTCAATGAGGTTGGATAATAAGTGTAAGTGACTACCTTTTAGAATATACTCATTGATGGTGCGCATAAGCTGGGGTGTACACTAAGACTGAAAAATTGGAACAGAGCTTAATTGCAATAGTTCCAAGTGTTGGAGCCTCAAAAATGTCAAGTGGAGATGGACGAAAAGTCTCTTGTGAAGATTTACAAATGGTATGATTTTAATCTTTTTATAGACAAGTTGTGATATTCTACATGTTACTTTGTCTTTGCTTAGCCTTGCGCTTGTTTATTAAAACACCAAGAATTTATACTCGGTTCCTCTTCCCCATTGACACGGAAGAATGTTTTACTGGCTCACTGACGATGTATACGATGATAATCTACGACTAATAAAATCCTTGACCTCGTCTCCTTATCAATATTTTAACAACTAATAGTATCTTTTTGGGCGCATAGATCTATTTAGGTCATTAGTTGAAGGAGAAATAGTTTTCTTTTTTGTTACCATTGTAAAAAAAAAATAGTTTTCTTTTATGTTTATATCTCACTTGTACCTTTATAGAATGTTATCACTAATAACATACACTTCAACCAATACAGCATAATACTTAAATGAGATCTGTGCAATGACGTATGAAAAAGATGATTTTTTTCTTTTGAATTTCAGGTGCAAAATCGGATAGAACAGTGTCTTCAACAATACATGAGTCGGAAAGAAGTTGTGAACACTCTCTTCATCCAGGACAACATAGAGCCTAGATTTACTGAACTCGGTATGTTACATATTTTTCAAAGCATACACACTTCGTCCATGTAGTGTAGAATGAGGACTGAACCTAACAATTCCTGCAACACAAAGGCTTCAAAAGAGATTCGAATAAGGATCACAAAGCTTCCTATGGCTAACAATCGTCGCCAGTATTCCTCACACTTCCTGAAAATAACAGATACATTATCAAAAAATACAATATGCATAGAAATTCCAATTATGATATCAAAAAAGAGTTTCTTTTGCCCATGAGTTTTAGCTCTTTATCACACATGCAGCTGTTCTCAACCAATTTAAACAAAAATCACCTTTTCGTTCTCAAAAAGTCGAGTTTATTAAGGCTTTTTATAAGCTTTATATCTTACTAGTTGACTGCCCTTCTCTGTTTGTGTGCTGTTCTTTAGCTATCTCTGTTTATTTTCTCTCTCTAACTTTTACAATGGACTGTTTCCTTTGCGTTTGATGAATGTTCAAGGAAAACAAGTGTATGAATGCATGAACATGTAAATGTTCTAGAACAGATGCACCTACCTTCCAACACTAGTGTCAATGCTTCTTTTTCCCGTTAATCATGGATTCACTCCTTAAAGGAAAAAAGGTCAAATTCGCCCTTGTACTAACCTGAAATTGAGCAACTTCTTCCTTCGTTTGAATTTTGGTCTAATATCACCTTTGCCGTTAGGAACAAGTCTCATTTTTGCCCTCGACTCCCTAACGGAGCTCCAACATGAGGATAATAATAGACTTTAGTCAAAGTTAATGGATAATTTGACCTTTTCTCTAGAATAATTTGGACATGTAGGGTTCACTCTTCTCATGCTAGAGCTTCGTTAGTGGAAAGAGAATATACGAGATGATATGTTAACTACAAGGATATGAATAACCAAAAGTCAAACAGATGGCAAAGTCGCTTAATTTCAGGTAGCATAGGGGTAGAGTTTGGACTTTTTCCCTTCTTTAAATTCTCAGAACTCAAATTAGTAAAATCTTCCCTTTTTGCTAAATACAACTACAAAGGAAGACGTTGTAAGGAACCAAAGGTTAGAAGCAATCCAAGTCATGCCTTAAACTCTATGTTGTGATTTCATACAACGATGCTTGATTGGACACAAAGTTTAAGATATTAGTTTGACCTACATATTATTGTAGTGAGAGGTTTTATAGAGAAAATATTACATCAAAGTGTATAGAGTTTGATATTTCTTGAAAGTGTGAAAGCTACTTAAAGATGGAATAGTGTCAAATATCTTGGAACATCCCAAAATAAAAAGAGGGTCATATAAAATTGGAAAGGAGGGAATATTTCAAATTTGTAATAAAATCTTGCATTAACAATTGCTTAAGTGAGTGATTTGAATTGAGAGTAGATGGAGCAAGGAAGTTTCACTTGGTGTGGTGGGAGACTACAGTGGCTCCTCAATGTTGGGGTGGTTTTGGAATCAAAGGCCTAGTTTAACAAGGCTTTGTTAGGAAAATGGTTATGGAAATTTGGGACCAAGGAACATGTTTTTTAGAGGGGGGTTGCAGGACTAGAAATATTTTTATGCTTTATGGATGTGGATTGTGGAGGAATATTTTGAATGAGTGGGCAGAGTATAGTTCCTTTGTGTCATT